>MDKI01108767.1:0-10756 GCA_005239505.1 Nicotiana paniculata
CCAGGATTATATTTGCAACGCCCGTTTAGTCTTCTACAAGACATAGTTGAGCGTGATCAGTCACAAAATATGAACTCACATTCACTCATGAGTCCAACCATACAAGAATTACTCGAATCCGACTTCAAATCGCCTTTCAAAACTCGAACTTTTAGTCTATGAAGTTTCTATCATTTTTTCCCAAATTTCCAACTCAAATCCCTAATTAGATGATGAAAATAGCAATAGATTCATGAAATATAGTCCAATACAGGTTAGAATCACTTATCCCAACAACATTCTTGAAGAAATCTCGAAAACTCGCCTCACACCGAGCTCTCAAAGTCCCATAATCGAAATGGGAATCAAACGCTCGAAATTCTTTTTTTTTTGCGCAGCAATCTCGCTTATGCGAGCCTATAACCACACTTGCGGTGCCGCACTTATGGAAATACCATCACAGGTGCAGACTTAACTTAAGTCCCTGGGTCCGCATCTGCGAGAGCAAGGCCTCACCTGCGGATCCGCTCCTGCGACAAAGGAGTCGCACCTGCGACCCACACCGCACCTGCGCACAGTCCAACCATAGAAGTGAGGTCGCTTCTGCGCACTTACCTCCACACCTCTGAGCCAATCTTGAGTTTTCAAATCCCGCATCTGTGATCCTTCATCCGCATGTGTGATCCGCACGTGCGATCTGCACCTACGGTCTCCCCTACGCAGGTGCGAAACACCAGAAACCAGCAAATTCTTCAGCAATCGCCTAAGTCCAAACTTCAATCTATTAAGCATTTGAAACACACACGAGGCCCCCGGAACCTCAACCAAACGTACCAACCAGTCCTAAAATACCATACAAACTTATTCGAGCCCTCGAATCACATCAAACAACGCTAAAAAAATGAATAACCCTCTGATTTAAACTTAATGAACTTGAAACTTCAAATTTTTACAATCGATGTCGGAACCTATCAAACCACGTCCGATTGACCCCAAATTTTGCAGACAAGTCATATTCATCATTACGGACCTAATCCAACTTCCATAATCAAAATCAGGCCCCGATATCAAAAATTCCACTACCGGTCAAAACCTTCAATAATTCGACTTTCGCCATTTCAAGCCTAAATAAGCTACAGACCTCCAAAACACAATCCGGACGCGCTCCTAAGTCCAAAATCCCCCAATGGAGCTAAAGGAACCGGTGAAACTCCATTCCGGAGTCGTATTCATACAGTTCCAACTACGATCAAAATCCTAATACTTAAGCTTCCGTTTAGGGACTAAAGTGTCCCAAAACACTCCGAAACCACAACCAACACCTCACGGCAAGACATATAAGCAGAAAAAGACACGGGGGAAGCAGTAAACAGGGGATCGGGGATATAACTCTCAAAGCGATCGGCCGGATCGTTACAAGTGAAAGCAATAAGAAATTTAACTCTCAAATTATTTGTCTTGGAAGTTGGAATATGTCTGATCTTCTTTACTCTTGTAGTCTTTCTCATGCACCTTGGTTAATATGTGTTACGCTATTTAATTTCAGCCACTTTGACATGTCAGTTTTATTTTGTTAACTCATTTTTCCTATCATGTAGGCCTGTTCACATTTTATGTAAGTTATCTTACTTTTGTTAATTTATTGTAGCCCTTTTTCACCTTTCACAGGTCATAAGATTCTTGTATAGTCGTTTGCAGTTCTTTGTATCACATTATGAAAGTGCCCAATTTGTGTTGACACTTAAATTTATATTTTTGCTCCCAACCTGTTTTCTATCCAACATTATCAAGTCGGGAAACTTTTTTTTGCTCATCAAAAGATGATTATTCCTTTAATTTGGTGTTCTTGCTCACAGCATCTGTAACAGATTGGTAAGAAAAATGGCCCATTTAACCTTTTAATTATTAGGAAATTTTATCTCCTGTACCAAAGGTATACACCTTATTTATTATAAATTAAAATTATTTTAAAATATTAATTATTCATGGTATATACTACCATTGAGGCCTGAAATAAGACATGAAATACGCTATTTATATTTTTCCTCTCCATTTCTTTCGATTAACACACGATTCTCTCTCAGAATTTTTCTTCTTTCTCTCACTCTCTATCTCTCTCTCTCTCTCTCTCTCTCTCTCTCTCTCTTCGAGCAAAATAGGCCGAATCATAGATACATGAAAGAGAAATAAATCATGAAAGAAAGTCTAAAAATCTAAAAATCAGAAACATGAAAGTAAACCTATAATCAAAAAAAGGAAGCGGAGATACTTTGGGCGATGGAGAGATTGAAGAGAAAGAGGGATTATTAGCGCAATAAGTAAGAGAGAAAAGAGGAAGAAGCGGTCGAATTGGAAGCATTGTAAATTGTAATGGAAGACGTAGTGAAGCGATACAAGGTGTCTTGGCCGGAAAACGCCATCTCCGACGAACTTTCGTCTCTTCTTTTCTATTTAACCACATACAAGATACAAATACATTGTATTCTGTACAAATTCACTCAAACACATTGTATTTTTGTATAAATATTTTTTTTTCTTGTGTTTATGTATTTATGAACCGAGGGTCTCACGGAAACAGTCTCTCTACCCCTACGGGGTAGGGGTAAGGTCTGTGTACACTCTACCCTTCCCAGACCCCACTGGTGAGATTTTACTAGGTAGTTATTGTTGTTGTTGTTGCTTGTGTTTATGTATTTCAAAGTTTTATATTTTTTTAATACAGTTGTATTCATGCATACAATATGCATGAATACAGGATATAAGCATTGAAATACAGTGAATACAAATATTAAAATAGAACAGAATATAAACAGAGAACATGTTTAATTTAAAATACAGTAAAATACAATAAAATACACTTAATACAACCAATAAAATATATTGAATACAACAGTAATAACATATATTAGGAATAACTACAATACTGTTAATACAAATACATTTGAATATAATGAATATAAAATAACGAATACAGTAAATACAAGCATTGAATCTAATAAATGTAACAGTAAAAAAGAATATTAAAATTGTAACGACCCGACCGGTTGTTTCGAGAGTTATAGCCTTGTTTCCTCCATTTCTGCTGCTTTATGTGTTATTCAACTATATTGCATGATATTAGAAGTTTAAGTTGGAAAAGTCAACCGGATGTTGACTTACAAGTAAACAATCTTGGATTTGAATTTTTATGGTTCGTATACCTCCGTTAGGTGATTTTGAATTTAGGAGCGTGTTCGGAATATAATTTGGAGGTCTGTGGTAGAACTAGGCTTGAATTGGCGAAAATAAAAATTTGGCGATTTTCGGTCGGCAATGGAAATCTGATATCGGAGTCGGAATGAAATTTCGGGAGTTGGAGTAGGTTCGTAGTGTTATTTTTGACGTGTGTGCAAAATTTGAGTTTATTCGGACAAGGTTTGGTAGGTTTCGGCGTCATTTGCGAAAATTGGAAGTTTAGAAAATTCTTAGGCTTGAATCCGAGGTTGATTTGATATTTTGATGTTGTTTAGACCGTTCCAAATGATCGAGTTAGTTCGTATATTATTATGTGACTTATTGGTATTATTGGTTGAGGTCTTGAAGACCTCAGGTGTGTTTCAGATGGTTAACGGATCAAGTTTGAAGTTGGAGAAATTGCTGAAGTTGGTTGTTGCTGGTGTCATCACACATGCGAGGGTTTGGCCGCAGGTGCGCCTGAGAAGTCGTAGGTGCGGGTAGTGCGGGCTAGGCAGGATGTGCAGGTGCAAGATTATGGTTGCATCAGCGGGCCCGCTGGTGCGAGAACTGGGGCACAGATGCGGAAATGGTAGAGTTGGTCAGTTTCGGCAAAAGCAGAGTGTGAGTGCGCAGGTGCGCGATCCGCACGTGTGAGGTTTGCCCGTAGATGCAGAACCTGGGATCCTTAGTGAGTTTCACACCTGCGATGGATTTTTCGCAGGTGCGGTGTCACAGAAGCGAGAATTGATCCGCAAGTGCGAAAGGCCTGCACAGAAAGTATAAAAAGAAGACTTCGCGAATTATGGGTCATTCTTCACCATTTTTCAGTTGATTTTGGAGCTTTTTGGAGAGTTTTTGAAGAGGGAATCAAGGGGGTCTCCATTGAGATAAGTCACTTGAGCCTAGTACTCGTGATTATGGTAATTTTCAGTTGTTTAATCACGTAATTAGTAGAAATTGGGGATGAAAGTGAGGAGATTAGGGCTTGAAAATTGGAGAGTTTGATTTGGGGATTTGAGGGGGCAAATGAGGTCGAATTTCGATAAATGTGGTATGGTTGAACTCGTGAGTGAATGAGCTTTCTAGTTTTGTAAATTTTGTCAGATTTTGAGAAGTGGGCTCGGGGGCCGGGTTTGAGCCGATTTTGGGAATTTGGTCTAATTTGATAGTTTTTCATGTGGAATTCATTCAGTTAGCGTATATTAATGATAATATACTGATTTTGAATAGATTCGGAGCATTTGAAGGCCGAATCGAGAGGCAAGAGCATCGCGGGTTAGAGTTCTGACCGGTTCGAGGTAAGTAACGATTGTAAATCTAGTCCTGAGGGTATGAAACCCCAGATTTCGTATCATTTTACTATTTTGAGGTGACACACATGCTAGGTGACGGATGTGTGGGCGTGCACCATTGGGTATTGCGACTTGGTCCGTCTCGTAGCAATTGTAGAGTTGCATACTTTGTTGAAACTATATAATGATTATGCGTTTTAGAAAGAGTTTCTATAAATTGGGCTGAATGTCATGTTTGGGCCTTGTGCCAGTACTGTTGGACCCTCAGGGGACTTTTTCTTACTATCCTCCCATTGTTTTCGATTGGAACTCTATACTCAGTCATGATTAAACATGTTTACTGCATAACTCAGTCTTATTACTCTGTTTTGATGCATATAAATGTTGTTTTGGGCCGAGTTCCCTATTTTTACTGAGATGCTCGAGTGTCTTGTGAGGTTTGTGACTGAGTGAGACCGAGGGCCGTTGTGAGATATTGATACCATAGCACGTGAGTTTTTCGTGCAGCACGTGAGTTGTCCGTGCGGATCCAGGTATTCATATTACAACACGTGAGTTTTCTGTGCGGATCCAGATACTGATATTATAGCACGGGCGTTGTCCGTGCAACACGTGAGTTATTTGTGCGGATCCAGATACTGATATTATAGCACGTGAGTTGTCTGTGCAACACGTGAGTTGTCCGTGCATATTAGAGCTTGGGCTGTAGGAGCCCCTCCAGAGTCTATACACCCCCAGTGAGCGCAGGTACATAGTGAGTGCGAGTGCCGAGTGCTGAGTGACTGGGAGGCATGAGTGATGGTGGTATGACCGAGGGGCTATTACGAGTGATTGTGAGATATGCCCGATGGGCTGTTTACGAGTGACTGTGAGGCTGGCCCGAGGGGCTGTATATGAGTGATATTTTTCCCGAGGGGCTGTTTATGATTTCATCATTTTCACTCTTCTTTTGCATTGAGCCTGTGTTGAAACTGTTGAAAAATATTTTTAAATAATTTTCACCGGAACTGGATTTTTAAATGAGATGATTTGACTCAAATACTGATTTGAAAGCATGTTGTACTTTACCGAGATTTTTTTTGATGTGGACTTTATGTGTTTTACTGCTCGTCACTACTGCTTAGCCTTTTATTTATGGTTGTTACTTACTGAGTTGGCATACTCACGTTACTCCCTGCACCTTATGTGCAGATTCAGGTGTTTTCTTGACACGGCTGAGGCTATTGGTTATTTCTGACGCATATTCTCGGAGTTAGCAAGGTAGCTGCATGGCGATCGAATCCCTTCTTTTCTCCTCCTTTATCTTCCCTCAGTTGTACTTGATTAATCCCAGGCTATGTTAGTCTTGATGTTTACCGACAGTTGTAGTAGTTTCTCATCACTAGTGACACTCGATGTCGGGCCTTTATTTCCACATTATCGTTGATTTGAATTTTTTATTAAAGATTTATTGTTAAGTAGCTTGAAAGTTATTTTTTTGAAAATTCCATGACCCAAAATCCATAAGGTTCCTGATGACGCTGGACCCCACGGTCAGGCAAGCCAACACTTGAAAATTAATAAATCCTTTATTATAATACCTGAATCATTACCCTTCACTTTATAACATAATAATTGAATAAAAATCTAAAATGCGATAGATTAATAATCCATTTTAATGAAATAAATCCTAGAACCCGGTGTCACAAGTGCATGAGCAAATTTTCTAAGAATTATACAGATACTACAATACTTGTCCGACATACAAATTGGACAAGAAATTTAGAAACAAAGTACAATACATCTGAGGGAGACTCTGTCGGCTGCGGGTCGTCTCTGGATGGTGCAGCTCGTCTAAGTCTCCAAGCTAGCCACATCACTGCGTCAAGCAGGGCCACTATCTATGAATGTACCTGTGCAATAAAAATGCACGGCAAGTGTAGCATGAGTACAAAAACAACGTGTACTCAGTAAGTATCCCGCCTAACCTCAGAAAGGTAGTGACGAGAGGTCGAATTAGGCACTTGCTAGAGGTCAATTTAATCAAAATAAAGGGAGACACTAAGCATGAATATCATGGGCAATTGAATACGTAGTGATAAGAAACAACAACTTCCTTCACAATTAAGAATTTAAATATTCGTCATTTCAGTTGACAATTTATAATTTTCAGGCCAGTAAACATGTATAAATCACATAAAAGTATGCAACAATTATCATGCGAAAGAAATGCCGAGGGTCGAACGGCGCGAACCAACAATATTAAAATGTGCACTGCCGAATAGTCAAACGGCTCGAACCATAGATGCATCTATTTCCCCCGCTTGCGAATCGATCATGCGACGCGGTCATATATAAATAATAGAGTTATCCTGCTCGTGAATCATACATGCGACTCAGGTACTCATAGATACACATATTCACACAATAAATCCACACTTTTATCAAGAAAATAGTTTCTCAATGAAGTGATAAAATTCTCTTTAAATGAACATGAAGATAGTATTTAAATCATATATGGAATTTCATGTGCCAAATTTGATAAGGTTTTAAATATTACAATTTTATCAGGAACATAATCATGCAAGGAAGAATTGATTCTCTTTCTAAATGATTAAGAAAAGTAAGCTCTAACCTTCTTAGGTATTCAATTACTAATTCGATAATATTAACAGTCTAATATCGTTGAAAGAATCTCAAGTACAACAAGTAATGTATGCTGGTGGGTCCTAGACTACCCAGACACAAGCATAATAGTAGCTACGCACGGACTCCCGTCATCTCGTACATATGTAGGCCCCGTAAATAGTATCACTCATTCAATTAGTTCACCTATGGGGACAATTCCCTCTCACAAAGTTAGAAAGGAGACTTACCTCGCTCCGAAATTCCATAACCGGCTTCCAAGCCCTTCCGATGACTCCAATTGATGCACAATGCCCCAAAACTATTCAAATAGCGGGCAAACCAATAAAAATTCACTCTAATACTTGTGACAATCCAAATTATATATGCTCCCAACTCCGCTCGAAAAGTTGACCAAAATGCCCTCGGGCCCACGTACCCGGATTCTTAAATTTCTCGAAGATAAATTATACCCATAGCTTTACTAACTCAAATATACAATTTACTCTAATTTTCATGCTTAAATTCATGGTAAAAGTCCAAAATTCCAAATTCTAGGTTTTCCCCAAAAATCCCAAATTTATACTAATTTTCCATGTCTAAATCCATGTAAGATCACACATTTAACTCAAAAATAGGAAGAAATCACTTACCTAGTGTTGCTTGGTGAAAATCCCTCCTTGAGCTCCCCAAAATCGCCCAAGCCAAAATAAAAATGGAAGAAAATGAGCCAAGTCCGTTTAAAAATAGCACACTGCCCAGGCGATCCTCCTATGCGAACGCATGACATCCTTCGCGATCGCATAGGCCAACCTTGCTGCCTCCCTGATTCCTTCTGTGTTATTGCACTACGACCCCTGCGTTCGCATAGACCAAAGTAGCAGCAGTAGCCCCCACCCCCCCCTCCCCAATATGGTCTATGCGATCGCAAACACAGCCTCGCGATCGCATAAGCCAAAATCTAACAGCCTAAAATAATGCACAGTGCGATCGCATACTATCTCCTGCGATCGCATATGCCAAAATCCAGCAGCTTCCAATTTCCTCCTATGCAATTTCACTCCCCTCCCTGCGATCGCATAAGCCAAATTTCAGCCCTCCAATTTTTCTTCTTCGCGATCGCACTCCTCTGGATGCGATCGCAATGCACACCAGGGTCACCAGAAAACAGCAGCACCAAAACAGGGGAAACTGATCTGAAATTACCTCGAAATACACCCGAGGCCTCCGGGACCCCGTCCAATTACACAATTCAGTCCCATAACATCCCACGGACTTTCTTGAGGCCTCAAATCACATCAATCAACGCCAAAATCACGAATCGCATTCCATTCAAACTTTAGGAACTTTGAAATTTAACACTTCTACCTTTGATACTGAAACCTATCAAATCACGTCCGATTGACTCCAAATTTTGTACACAAGTCATAATTCGACATTACGGACCTGCTCCAAATTTCGAAAGCGCATTCTGACCCCGATATCAAAATTTCCCCTTCCGATCGGATTTCTCAAAAACCTTCAAATTTCTATCTTTAGCCAAATGCCTTCAGAATAACCTACGGACCTACAAATTCACTTCCGATCGCGCTCCCAACATCAAAATCACCATATGGAGCTATTCCCAAACTCGAAATCCTAAACAGACATCAATATCACTGAAATGCCTTTCAAGCCAGACTTATGAAATTCCTTCTAAAATGCTAACTTCCACAATATATGTCGAAACGCTCCCGGGTTATCCAAAGCCCGATCCGAATATACGCCCAAGTTTGAAATCATCATACAAACCTATCGGAACCTTCAAATCCTGATTCCGAGGTCGTTTACTCAAAATTCCAATCTTAGTCAATTCTTCCAACTTAAGACTTCCGAAATGAGAATTTTCTTTCCAATTTGACTCTGAACTTCCCGAAATTCAAATCTGACCACGCCTACAAGTCATAATACCTGACATAAAGCTGCTCATGTCCTCAACCGCTGAACGACGTGCTAGATCTCAAAACAACCGATCGGGTCGTTACATTCTCCCTCACTTAAACATGCGTTCGTCTTCGAACGTGCTAAGAAATGCTCTGGAGTTGCCTGAAATCATTGTTTAACACTTTGTGCACCTACCTGTTCTACCACCACTCAGTTGAATACATTAGCTTGATCAAATCTGAAGACATCCTCTTTTATCCATACCATAAGCTCAGAACCCAGTTCCAACACCTGAAATTCTCTGAAAGGCCTGTTTCCAATATATGAACACCATATCAATTACTACACGAGGTACCAGAACACGACTGCGAACCTTTGTTGATTTAGCATCATGCACCGCATAATTCACCATCTAACCACAATGACATTCCCAGAACCTTAATATCCAAAATCCCATGAATCTGATGCTCCCAGTGCATCTTTTGATATATATATATATATATATATATATATATATATATATATATATATATATATATATATATATATATATATATATATATATATATACATCCTGATATAATGCTGACGATACTACCACAACGGAGGAGATGTGTAGAAATTTCTAACCAACTGTGGAGTTAACCAAACATTAAACCTTTCCCCTTGACTAAAATCATCATCTCATTACGAACCAAACAATGGTAATTGTCCTGTAATATACTTGTGATGACCCAAAAGGTCATCCCGTGTAATTTTAGCTAAATCTGTGTTCCGAGGCCATGAAATCCTCCTTATATCTCACCTCGATTTGTGTGCACAACCCGGGCGTGTATCCCGGAAGTCGTTATGTGAAAAATTGATAAAAATAATATTTTTGTATTAAAATTAGAATAAAGTTGACTTTAGTCAACATTTTTGGTAAACGGGCCCAGACCCGTGATTTGACGGTCCCAAAGGGTCCGTAGGAAAATATGGGACTTGGGTGTATGCCCGGAATCAAATTCCGAGGTGCCAAGTCCGAGAAATGAATTTTTGAAGAAAAATATTTTCTGAAAAATATAAAAGTTTTTAAAAATGAAATTTGATGTGAAACCTGTGTTATCGAGCCCGTATTACGGTTCCAGAGCCCGGGATAGGTTCAATATGTCTTATATGTGTTATCTGTGAAATTTGGAGGGAAACGGCCTTGGTTTGACGTGATTCGGATCGAAATGGAAAAATTAGAAGTTCTTGAAGTTTAAAGGAATTTCATTGATTTTGAGGCTTAATCCGATGTTTATGATGTTATTTAGGTGTTTTGATTACTTGAATAACTCCGTAGGATGTTTGTGAGGTCGTGTGTGTATTTGGATTTGAGCTCCGAGGGTTCGTGTGACTTTCGGGTAGGCGTCGGAGTGCATAAAGCCTTAGAAAATCTGGTATAATTGCAGTCATCTAGTGTCCAGGGATTTACCCTATGTGAACACACTCAAAGGGGTGCGAACGCATAGGGTTATAGAGGTCAGGGGGGTCAGGGTCAAATTTGTTCTGTGCGAACGCACGAGATCCCCATGCGAACGCAAAGGGTAATCTTGGTAGGGGGTTGGGTAGTGCTGTGCGAACGCACCCAACTAGGTTCGAACGCACAGGGTTGTGAACAACTATTTTTTGACCACACCCAAATTCTATACCATTTTTCTATAAATATTAATGTTATATCTAATATTAATATTTTAAATTTTTATCTTACTCTTAATAGG
>MDKI01098275.1:0-89359 GCA_005239505.1 Nicotiana paniculata
GGTCACTTTAATTGGAAAAACTCCCATACCCCCTCGGGGTGTATAAAAAAGGGAGGTGTGACATGTTGTAGTGAGGATTTGTATTTGACCGTATCACCTCTTAGATGCTCATGACGGTTGACTCCAGATGTTGGATCTGTGCTTAGATGTTCTAATCATTTTTATTGTTTTTGAAATGCTTAAGAAGCAGATATATTATGAAAATTTTGGATATTTGATGTATTAAATGGAAAAGAAAATCATTTCATTATTTCCGGTAAATTGGCTAGCCTAGTATCATGATAGGTGTTATCGCGGCCAGTTGTGATTTGGGGTTGTGACAGTATCCTCCCTCCAATAAATAAGGTGGAGTAGGCAAGGTAGAGAAGGCAGGAAAACACAAGCTCAAACTTCAGCATTTCCATTACCGTGGGAAGTAAAGGAAGCATTTCCAGTGAATAAGAACTAAAATTTCCATTGGGTCGATATCTAAGAGAGATTGAAAAAGTTTAAATAAGTGTGTGCCTAGCGTATTTCACTCTCTCTTATTAGAAGAAGGAAGGGGAACGACCCCACTCGGCTCGAAGAAGTAGCTCTTTCAACTAATCCATACTTTTGCTTTCCTTCTCCTTGTTACTGTAAAAATGTTGAATTTCTTTTTTTACATTGGCGCAAATGATTTCCCCTAAGGCACCAATGGACCAACGTCTTCTTATGTATATCACCCGAATTTCTTGATTCACGATGTTGAGTATTTTCACTTCTGATATCATGACTCGACCTGTAGACGGTGATACCTCCACCTTTGGTGACGAGATCTTCTCTTATTCACTTGTGGTGCTGGCGGAGAGGTCGGCGCATGTGTTCCATCTCTAGGTGGGTGGGTCTTCCCTTTCTTAATTATGACGTACTCGGTTAGGTTTCCATCTAGGTCTCGGTTAGGGGCGACTTCCAAAATATGATCTCATTCATCCCTTCCCTTGATTAACGATCCTTGTAGCTTAATTAATCCCCCATGTGTCGGGACCTGAACCGTGGTGGTGCTCTTCTACAACTTCTTCTACATAGGCTCCGTAACTTCTAGAATTGAAAAATGAAGCTTTTCCGAGCCCGAACAAGATCAAAAGAACTGATCGCTTTCTACAATAACAAAATAGTTATCCACTAGCCATGTTTTCTTTCTATGATAATGTCGTAGCGTAGGACACCTGGAATTTTTGAAGCTGAACATGATCAAAAGATGCCTAAAGCTTTTAGGTCTGATCATGCGATGCCGAGTGAAATGGTTCTTCGCTAAATAAAACCAAAGTTCCACTACAACCAAGTAAAGAGATAGATCACATCTTGAACAAATGCCAGTCCTCCTAGTTTTAAAGAGAGAAAAAAGTGGAGATGTGCGAAAAAAGACCACTCCTAACTAACCAGTCAAGTGAAAGGACCCCGCTTACCCACTCACCTTTCCCCCATTGCTAGGAGCCTCGCCTTTTGACTTCATATCTCAAGAATACTACAACCAATAGCGGATCACCTTTAGCTTAAAAAGGCCCGCCCATCTCATATATATGATAAAGGAAGCAGGTTGTTTTTAGCTATTTTTTCTTTTTCTTTTGTTTTTCTTTCTGGGGGTCTAATATGAGATGTATAACCTATTTGTGGTTATACTAAGTTTTTAGAGCTCCTCTAGGATACTAAGTTTGTTACCTATCATTGAATTAGGTAGGCCATTCATCCTACTTCATACATACAAAAAGAACTAGTAAGTCCATTATTTGTGGTACCCCTAAGATAACTTTTTCCTTTGCTTGTATTTTATTAAATAAAATCTAAAGCACTTTCTTTTAAGAATATATCTCGTACTATCTTTCTTTCATTAGTCAAGCCATCTTTTTCTAAAAAAGTATTGTAGTAATTTTGGTTTGACACTGTTTGGAATGGCTCTTTCATATTGAGAAATTTGTCTAGTAGTATTCTAACACATAATCCATTGACAATTGTATAAATTACTAGAATTTGTTTTTCAATTTAAAGTGGTTCATATTGTGGTTTTTTCAGTACTTTTATCAGCCATGCACCTCTATTGAGTAATGCCTGAGTCACAACATCAAGGTCTGAGCCAAATTGAGCAAGGGCGACAACTTCGCGATATTGTGTAAATTCTAGTTTTGAACTACCGCAGACGTGTTTCATAGTTTTCAACTGAGCGGCAGACCCGATGCGACTCACAGATAAGCCAACGTTAATCACAGGTCTAATTCTGCGATTAAAGAGCTCTGTTTTCAAACAGATTTGTCCATCAGTAATGAGGATCACATTTGTTACATCCCGTACTTTAATATTAGGATAAATCGTAATCCATATGAGATTCAAAGTATTAAGACCATTCATGAGATTATAGAGGATTTGTCATGGCGTTATTATAAGACCCCATAAGCATAAGAGCATTGATACCGTTAGATACATTTTGATATGGTATTTATATTGAGTGGAACATTTTTGTAAAAAGTTTTATAAGTATAATTTTGGATAGTTACCATTATTACTATTTTCGGATTGATAAATTATACACATAATATAAGAAAGTTTATGAGATTTTCTTTATTGTAAAGATAGAAATTATTTTCTCACAAGAGAATGATGTTATCTTTTCTACCATTTTAAGAATTAAGTAAACGAAAAATTGTATTCTTTATATGAGATTATAAAAATTAGATGTTGAGAAAATATATATATTCTTACATGGATGTATTAATGAATTAATAGTGTATATATTAATTTTATATGGTACTACATGACCATAATAGTATGGTGTATAAGATATGTTAAAAGTGAGTAGCATTTTAAGTAATTTGAGATAATTTTTAATTATGCGGGTAATTGATTAATTAACGGGTAACAAGACATTACCTAATTAACTAATAAGTGAATAAAAATTAATAATTACCACCCCAAAAACGTGGCACCTAGCCACGTTATAAAGAAATGACTAAGGGTCACTCTTTGATTAGGTGTCATAAAGTTACATTTTCTTTTCAATTCCAAGATGACATATTCTTTCCAATTCAAAGAATTTCCAATAACTCTTCACCTTTATAATTTAATTTCTTGAGAACATTAGCCATTTCACAAAAGCTTTCAACAGATTTCATTTCCCATGTCTTGAATACAAAGACACCTCACTTTCTTTATACTTTGTAAACAATCAAGAAAATTAGCCACTCCTACAATCTGCCATTCTCGCAAATTAGAGACATTAGCCATAAGTTGATAGTTAAGAAGAAATACAAAACATTAGTCATTATTATGATTTTCAATAAAAACGTGAATCATCGCAACTAAAGGAAATCCAACGAGAATTATTAGCAACGTAAAATTTTGCGGTTCTAAGGGAGTACGGTGTAACCTTTTCCAAGAACATCATACGAATTTTTCCCTACTCCAGGTATGTTAAGTCCATCTCTTCTTTCTTTTTGTGGCACGACTCCAGTTCGCCCTCCGTAAACATGTTGTGATGGCACCTAGTCCCTATAACTAGGTAAGCCTAGCAATGCGGAATATCAACATAACTTGCGAAATAATTAAGTAAAAGAAAGCTGAACAATCTAAAAGGAAGACTGTATATAAATGCCACTATGCATATACAACCCAAAATAATACGGAAGTCTACAACATCACCCTAAAACCCTGAAACTCACGGGAACCACAGGCCAACAGAATATAATACACTGCTCTAACTCCAGAATGTCTACACAACTGTGAGGAAGGATAAACTTTTCATTAAAGCTGGAATAAGATAGATTCCTGGTCTACGGATGCGGCAGATGTACCTCGAAGTCTCTATTGTATCTCTCAACCTCGGGGATAGTGCGCCTGAGTGGAGGTACCTGGATCTGCACATAAAAAATATGAACAGTAAAGGGCTTGAGTACACTACAGCGATACTCAGTAAGTGCCAAGCTTAACCTCGGTCGGGTAGTGATGAAGAAGGTCAGGGCCCTACTAAGGTTAAACAATATAATAAGGATTTATAATATGGAAACAGACAGTAATAATGAATACATCAGTGAAGTAAGACAGGTCAAACAAGGCAATAACAAAACACAAGAACAGAGTGAACACGGAGTACGAACAACTCAACAACGATGGTAACAGTGAGGATCTCCTATGATACCGTCCTGTAGTCCTTTTCTCAACTGTCTAGTGGATCTCCCGGGATACCGTCCCGTAGTCCATCATATGTATATCCAAAGGATCTCCCGGTATATCGTCCCGTAGTCCATCATTTGTGCAGGGGGATCTCACGGGATACCGTCCCGTAGTCCCAAAGTAAATGTGTAGGGGGATCTCCCGGGATACCGTCCCGTACTCCCAAAGTAAATGTGCAGGGGGATCTCCCGGGATACCGTCCCGTAGTCCCAAAGTAAATGTGCAGGGGGGTCTCCCGGGATGCCGCCCCGTAGTCCCAAAGTAAATGTGCAGGGAGATCTCCCGGGATACCGTCCCGTAGTCCCAAAGTAAATATGCAGGGGGATCTCCCGGGATACCGTCCCGTAGTCCCAAAGTAAATATGCAGGGGGATCTCCCAGGATACCGTCCCGTAGTCCCAACGTAAATATGCACAGCCACAACAAGAAGACATTCAGAATTAGAGTGCAAAAATACAAGGCAACAGGAAATTCTAGTCTAACACGCTTCACGTAGTACAATTAAGGCAACTTAAGCAAATAGGCAATTCAAGTAAACTAGGCATGTTTTTCAAAACTAACATAGGCTATAATTGCAAGTAGAATAAAGCAGGTAAGGAAGAAACTACCTAAATATTTAAAGTAAAACCGGAATTTTCAACAATTAGCACAAGTACGCGCTCGTCACCTCACATACAAGGCATTCAATTACCAATTATCACATCCTAAGGGGTAAGGTCCCCCACACAAGGTTAGACAAGCCACTTATCTCGAACCGGCTCAAAATCAACTTGAAACCACATGTTTGCCACGAGTATCCGACTCCAAATGGCCCAAATCTATACAATTCAATTACATATCATAAATAACATCTTATGGAATTGATTTTCACTATTTAATTCAAGCTAAGGCGCGAATTTATGTAAAATGACCAAAATGCCCCTTGGGCCTACGTCTCAAAATCGGGTAAAAGTTATATTTTCCGGACACCCATTCACTCACGGACTCATTCAACCAGAAACAATCAAAATCCGATGCCAAAAACCCTACAATTTTTCAGAATCTCGGATTGGTAAAATCTCATCCCTTTCCTATGGTTTTTTCCCTCATTTTTGATAATTAAACTAAAGAAAAAAACGGGAATTAATGGTCTAACAATGAATTAGGATTAGAAAATGTTACATATGATCCTTTTCCTCAAAACCCATAGAACATCTCCACTTCTTGAGCTCCCACCCGATTTTTTGAATAATGAGATGAACTCTCGGATTTTTGGAATAAATCACACAGGAAATCCGCACCTGCGGGCTCAATAACCGCACCTGCGGAAAAAGCATCGCAGGTGCGAAAGTCACTTAAGTTTCACTGGGGTCGCACCTGCGGTTGTTTTGTCGCGCCTGCGGTCCCACACCTGCGGAACCTAGGTCGCACCTGCGACCACTGGCCTAATCTCCCCTCTATCGCACTTGCAATCATGGCCCACGCGCCTGCGAGTCCGCACCTGCGGAAAAACCTTCGCAGGTGCAAGGACACCAGAAGAGCCTAGTTCAACAGCAGCAAATTCCCCATTTTCACCTGTTAAGCATCCGAAACAACCCCGAGGCCTCCGGGACCTCAACCAAAACCACCAACCGACCTTAACGCCTTATTTAAACTAGGTCGAGTCTTAAAAAAATGTCTCATAACATCAAAAACATCAATTATGCGTAGGTTCAAGCCTAGGAACTTAAGAAAATTCTAGAATTCACATCTGACGCCGAAAAACGTCTAAAGTTATCCGAATGACCTCAAATTTTGCACACACATCCCAAATGACATCACGGAACTAATGCAAATTCCGGAATTCGATTACGACCCTCGGATCAAAAATTCACTATCGGACCGAAAACTCCAAAAATTCAAACTTCGACATTTCAAGCCTAAATGAGCCACGGACTTCCAAAATACATTCCGAACGTGCTCCCAACCCCGAAATCACCCAACGGAGCTAACGGAGCCGTCGGATTTCCATTCTGAGGTCGTCTTCACACTTCTCCGACTACGGGAAACTTTCCAACACTTAAGCTCCCATTTCGGGACTAAATGTCCCAAAATTCTCCGAAACTCAGAACCGAACGTCCCGAAAATTCAATTTAGCAGAAACAGACTTGGGGAAAACAGTTAATATGGGATCGGGTCGTTAATTCTTAAGATGATCGACCGGGTCGCCACATCCTCCTCCACTTAAAAAAATTCATTTGTCCTCGAACGAGCATAATGACATACCTGAAGTAGTGAAAAGATGGTGCATATCCTGCTCGGTCTCCCAGGTCGCCTCCTCGGCCGGCTGACCCCGCCATTGATCCTTTAATAAAGCAATGTTCTTCAACCCGAGCTTTCTGACCTGCACGTGGAATATAGCTACAGGCTCCTCAACATATGATAGATCCTTGTCCAATTGGACTGAGCTAAAATCCAGGACATTAGACGGGTCACCGTGATACCTCCGGAGCATCGAAACATGAAATACCAGATGAACTCCTGCCAAGCTGGGAGGTAAGGCAAGCTCATAAGCAACCTCCCAACACGCCTCAATATCTCAAGAGGGCCAATAAACCTCGGACTCGACTTCCTTTTCTTCCCAAATATCATAACGCCCTTTATAGGTGAAACCCAAAGCAGAACCCGCTCTCCGACCATATATGTAACATCATGAACCTTTCGGTCCGCGTAACTCTTCTGTCTGGACTGGGCCTTACGAAGTCTATCCTGAATCACCTTGAATTTCTCCAATGCATCCAGAACCAACTCTGTGCCCAATAGCCTTGCCTCACCCAGATAAAACCAACCCACCGCAGATCTGCACCTCCTGCTATATAAAGCCTCATACAGCGCCATCTGAATGCTGGATTGATAACTATTGTTGTAAGCAAACTCTGCCAATGGCAAGAACTGATCCCAATACCCTCCAAAATCAATCACACACGCACATAGCATATCCTCAAGAATCTGAATAGTATACTCGGATTGTCCGTCCATCTGGGGGTGAAATGATGTGCTCAACTCCACCCTGGTACCTAACAAATGTTGAACATCTCTCCAGAACCATGAAGTGAACTGAGTACCTCTGTCTGAAATAATAGAAACTAGAATACCATGCAGACGAATGATCTCCCGAATATAAATCTCCGCTAACCACTCCGATGAGTAAGTAGTCAGCACCGGAATGAAATGGGCTGATTTGGTCAGCCGATCCACAATTACCCAAATAGCATCATGCTTCCTCAAAGTCCGAGGAAGTCCAACCACAAAGTCCATGATGATCCGCTCCCACTTCCAGTCTGGAAGATCAATCTACTGAAGCAACTCTCCCAGTCTCTGCTGCTCACATTTGACCTGCTGACAATTGAGAAACTTGGCTACAAACTCTACTATATCATTCTTCATTCATCGCCACCAATAATGCTGCCTCAAATCCTGATACATCTTCGTAGTACCTGGATGGATGGAATACCGCGAACTATGGGCCTCTGCTAAAATCACCTCTCGAAGCCCATCAACATTGGGCACACATGTCATGCCCCAAATTCGAGGGATGCGACCGGCACTCAACCGGGTGACCCCCAATCAAGCGAACCTGATTTTCCTTTCCCACCCAACGCGTTTCCCCGTGTTTATAACATATATTATTTATGTTGAAAGGTGAGACAAGCTTAAAAGTGCGTGATTACCAGATTAAGTCCCATTCATGCATGTTAGATACACCACTTTCTGATATGGAACACGATTACAGATACATACAATCACTACCCAAAATATACATATACGTATACATATACACCCACGTAGTGTCTACGGAACCTCTAAGAGTACTAGGGACATATACAATACTCGTCGACAACAAGGCCCCGACTATAACTTACAATACATAATACACTCAAAAGGAGAAGGACAGAACTACACATGTCCCCGAGAAGAAATGGGGATAACCAGTACAGCTGGGAAGTATGAAGACAAGGCACCACTAACGGCGAGCTGAGCAACCTGCTATGGATCCACCTACATCCATACAAAAGATGTAGCGGCCCCGAAAAAAGGAAAGTTAGTACTGTGGAATAGTACTAGTATGTATAAACAAACTTTATCCCAAGTACAATCAATAAAATACACAATTAAGGAACACCAATAGAGCCAATTAATCAATGCACGTATAAGGACACAACAAGAATCAAACAAGATGCACAATCTCTCCTTTTTCCCTTTCAACATCATCATATTCAAGAGCTTATAGCTTTTCATTTCAGTAGTGTTAACGATCACAATTCATCCTTATTATATCGGCCACCCTTATCACCACAACCCATCATCCTTATTACTTCGTGTTGCGACGCGCAACCCGACCCTACCTGACAATTTTAATGCATAGCACAATCACAAAAATTTCATTACAAGAATCACCAATTCAAGGAATACAAATTCATATCAACGACTCATTTATTTGGGCCCAAGGCACCATAACATCTATCAAGTAGAAATTTCTTGAACATGGTGTTGCCACATTCGCACAATTCAGTTACATTGTTTCACAATACTCTTTTTCATTACTTTCCACACATGGATTTCAACCATTTTACACATTCCCACATTTGAGAACATTATCAATCCTTCGTTCATTGCCCATCAAGCACCTTTTACAACTTCATACAGCACAATAGCATGACAATCCACCAGGATGAATCAGAGAATAAAGTCTCACGCCTTAACACGTTTGAACAGTCAATTCACATATTTCCAAACAAGGTACACATACCACATACTCGAACCCAACAAGAGGATTCTACGAAGGTTAAAGTTATCCATACATACCTGGGGTCGAAATTCCTTTTTAACCTTTACTCACGAATCACCGGACCGACTAGTACCATCAATCTAGTTCACAATTAAACATATTCAACTCAGAATCGAGAGCCATGCATACAATTTGAACCCTTTTTAAGCATTTATCAGCTGCTATATGACTCCCGCCTTAGATTGCCAACCCCTCATTTGTGAACTTTACCCCAACCCGCTTCCTCTAACTAGATTATGGACATTAGTGATCATGCATGCGAGGTATAAACTTATACTTTCAAGAATCAATTCATGAGAGTCCCCATTTTTTTTAAAATCAGAAAACTAATGAAAAGGGTTTGGGGATTCTTACATGTTAGAATGAAGAAGAAGATGATTACTCGAAATTTCGGGCCTCAGTGACTTTGAAAATCCAATTGGTAAAGATGAAACTTTCTCTATCGAGAACCCTCTCTCTCTTCTCTCTAATTTTGTTCAGAAAATGGTTAAAGATGAAGGGGAGGGGTGTTTTAATGAACTTGGGTCGGGTTTTAAAAATTAGAAAAAATAGGGCCCCACATAAGATGGGCCAAAAATCCAGAACACACTGCACAGGTATGCGACCAATTGTGCGGTCCGCATACACGTTGTGCGATCACATACTGGACCGCATAGTTGACTTCAAATGGGGCAATATTCTGCCTAGGTATGCAACCATTATGCGGTCCGCATACACGCTGTGCGATCGCATAGCGCGTCACATAGAACCTATTTTCTCGAAAATCACATTCTTCAAGTCTCGGGGTACTTTCTATTCAGTTCAAGTCAGTTTCAAAGATTCCCATAATAAAACAACTCGGGGACTTGTTCGACATTATTTTCCCATAAAATTTTTTTTGCCAGAGTTCCCTTTGTAACTAGACCTACCTACCTGTCAGAGAGCCCCCGAAATGCATTTCCAAGCACCAATACACAGTTTTAATCACCCAATAACTCACACACAACGTTGTTACCTCAACAATTGGAAATTATTCAATCATTTTGTCAACTACACATAGTTCTTTTTTCTCATACCACAAATTTGCACACGATTCACATTTTTGCACATAACTTGGTCGTTTTAATGAGTCCCATACAACCCAATCACCTGAATATACTATATTCATTTCAATTAATCGTTACCAACCTATACTACTATTAATCACTTGCCTAACACATACGTTCCACAAAAATTTCATTCACCTCAAGGGTTGCACACTACCCCAATTAGAACAGCGAGTCCGATTTTTGCACATATTGGGAAATTACAGCAATAAGACAACTAGGGGAAGATGGGGTGCTCTTGCACATAACTGAACAAAAAGTTAGAGGAGAGGGTCATGAGTACTAGATTTGTTCAAATAAGTGGGGATATATTTCTTTCATCTCATTTTCCGCCTCCCACGTGGCTTCCTCAACGCGCTGACTTCGCCACAATACTTTAACTGAAGAAATTTATTTGTTCCTCAATCTACGGACTTGCCTATCAATAATAGCAACTGGAACCTCTTCATACGATAATTCTTCATTAATCTCAATGATCTCAACTGGTACGATGACTAATGGATCTCCAACCACTTTCATCAACATGGGCACGTGGAACACCGGGTACACTAATGACAATTCATGGGGTAATTCCAACCTATAAACCACTTGTCCTATCCTTTGAGAAATCCGATATGGACCGACATACCTTGGGCTTAATTTACCTTTCATCCCAAACCGCATCACTCCCTTCATGGGAGATACTTTCAAGAATACCCAATCATCAACTTGGAATTCCAATTCTCTTCGACGAGCGTCCGCATAGGATTTTTGACGACTTTGAGCGGTTTTCATCCTCTCCCGAATGACTCTGACTTTTTCCAATGCCTGGTGCACAAGATCTGGCCATAACAATTATGTTTCACCAACCTTGAACCACCTAATCAGAGATCTACACCTCCTTCTGTACAATGCCTCAAATGGGGCCATCTGAATACTAGCGTGAAAGTTGTTATTGTAAGCAAATTCGATAAGCAGTAAATGGTAATCCCAACTACACTTGAAGTCCAATACACAAGCTCGTAACATATCTTCAAGCATCTGAATAGTCCGCTCTGCCTGGCCATCAGTCTACAGGTGGAAAGCTGCTGAGATTTACCTGAGTACAAAGGCTTGCTGAAATTTCCTCCAAAACATAGCTGTGAACTGGGCTCCTCGGTGTGAAATAATAGAAACTGGAGTACCATGAAGCCTGACTATTTACTTGGTATACAACTGACCATACTGTTCTGCAGTATCGGTGGACTTGAGCGGCAAGAAGTGAGCTGATTTCGTGAGTCGATCCACTATCACCCAAATCGAGTCGAACTTAAGCTGAGTGCGAGGTAACCCTACCACTAAATCCATGTTGATCATTTCCCATTTTCACATCGGAATTTCCATAATCTGAGTCAATCCACCAGGCCTCTGATGCTCGGCCTTCACCTGCTGACAATTCGGACATTAGATACAAAGTCCACCACACCTCTTTTCATACCGCTCCACCAATAAATTTCCCGCAGATCTTGATACATTTTCGTGGAACCTGGGTGCACGGAATACCTTGAATTGTGAGCTTCCGCCATCACTCTCTCCCGAAGATTATCCACATTAGGAACACGTAACCCAACCTGGCACCGCAAAACACCATCATTGATCCCGAGCAGAAATGCCGAGATCTTGCTATTCAAAACTGCCTCCTTCAACTGTGCCAATGCTGGATCCATAAACTACTTTTCCTTGACTTTTGCTACAAGCAATGATTCCACCCCATTATTCACCATGACCTTCCCCTCGTCTAAGGTCGAGAGACAAACCCCCAGACTAGTCAACTGACAAACCTCCCGAGCCAACGACCTCTAATCTTCCTCCAAATGAACAAGACTACCCATAGACTTTCAACTGAGAGCGTCAGCCACTACATTTTCTTTCCCTGGATGGTACAAAATGTTCATCTCATAATCCTTAAGTAATTCTAACCATCGCCACTGCCTTAACTTTAACTCCTTCTGCGGAACAAATATTGGAGACTCTTGTGATCTGAGAATACGTCCACATGGACCCCATACAAATAATGCCGCAAGATTTTTAATGCAAACACAACTGCCGCAAGTTCTAAATCATGCGTCGGATAATTCTTCTCATGATTCTTGAGTTTCCTGGAAGCATAGGCTATAACCTTCCCGTGTTGTATCAACACACATCCCAAACCAACATTTGAAGCATCGCAATAAACCACAAATCCCTCCGTGCCTTATGGAAAAGTTAACACCGGTGCTTAATTCAATCTTGATTTCAATTCCTAAAAGCTCCTCTCACAAGCATCGGGCCATTGGAACATAGTTTCCTTCTACGTCAATTTAGTTAATGGGGAGGCGAGGGTAGAGTACCCCTCCACAAACCGCCGATAATACCCGGCTAGACCCAAGAAACTGCGAATCTCTGTCGGGGTCGTCGATATAGGTCAATCCTTTACAAATGTGATCTTCTGGGGTCAACCTTAATCCCTTCTCTGGAAACAACGTGACCCAAAAATGTGACTGGCTCCAACCAAAATTCACATTTTGAAAACTTGGCATACAATTGGTGCTGATGAAGAGTCTGCAGAACTGTCTTGAGGTGATTAGCATGGTCCTTCCGACTTCGTGAGTAGACAAGGATGTCATTAATAAAAACAATCATGAAGGAGTCAAGAAACGGTTTAAAAACCCAATTCATAAGATGCATGAAAATCGCTGAAGCATTGGTCAGTCCAAAGGACATTACCAAAAATTCAAAATGGCCATAACGAGTTCTGAAGGCGGTCTTAGGAATATCCTACTCTCTGATCTTCAACTGGTGATACCCAAACCATAAATAAATTTTGGAGAAGAACCTCGCACCCTGCAATTAGTCGAACAACTCATCTATCCGAGGCAGTGGGTACTTGTTTTTTATAGTGACCTTGTTGAGCTGCCGACAGTCAATACACATCTGAAGCGACCCATCCTTCTTCCTGACAAAAAGAGCCGGAGCGCCCCGCGGCGACACACTCGGCCGAATGAACCCCTTTTCGAATAAGTCATTCAACTGCTCATTTAACTCCCTCAACTCTGCTGGCGCCATTCTGTACAGTGGAATAGATATTGGCTGCGTATATGGCAATACATCAATACCAAAATCGATCTCCCTATCTGGCAGAATTCCTGGAAGCTCTTCCGGAAACACTTCAAGAAACTTATTCACGACTGGGACGGACTCGGGGGCAGATACTTCTGAAGTGGTGTATGCAACCTGGACCAAGTGATAAACACACCCCTTTTTAACCATCTTCGAGGCCTTAAGGTAGGAAATAAACCTACCCTTTAGCACCACATCATTCCCTTTCCACTCAATAACTGACTCATTAGGAAACTCTAGTCTCATAATTCTAGTTCGGCAGTCGAGTTTAGAGAAGCAAGAGTAAATCCAATATATCCCCATGATAACATCGAAATCTACCATTCCAAGTTCGATAAGATCGTCCATGGTATCTCGAACACACACCATGACAAAACAATTCCTATAGACTCGCACGACTGTAATGGAATCACCAACTGGAGTCGACATAGAGAACGGCTCATGAAGTTCTTTGGGTTCTATCGCACAACTTGAAGCAATAAATGGGGTAACATAAGACAAGAAGGAACCCGGGTCAATAAGAGCATAACAATCAAGGTATTGGACAATCAAAGTACCTGTATCAACATCTTGGGAAACCTCCGCACTCTGGCGACCATTCAAAGCATAGAATCGGCCGGGCCCACCTCTACCACGAGCCCCACCTCTAACTGCACCATGCCCTACTGGAGCTGGAGGACGTACTGAAGATACGGCGACCGAAGAACCGGACGGCTGAGCAAAACCACTACCCATGCCCTGACTGGGCGCATTGCAATCCCGCTGAATATGACCTCTCATCCCACACCTGTAGCATATGGGGATATCCATGTAACAAGACTCGGTATGGAACCTCCCACACTTAGGACACAGAGCCATCCTCTGCTGCTGGAACCTCCCTCCTGGACGACTGGACTGATGGGGACTCCGACTACCTGATCTTGGCCCCCAGTGGCTGCTCTTTTGATAACGAGGCACTGATGGCGGTGCACTAGATGAGGACTGAGTATAAGACTGGGATGGCCCTGATGGTCCTCTCCCCTGAACTGGTTTCCCTCCCCCAACTGAACTCCCTGAGTGGCCCGCCGACCGAGCCCTGCTGATACTCTCCCTTTCCGACCTTATCTTCAATTTTCTAGCCTTCATGGCCTGGGAGTCCCACTATCTTACCATAATTCATGTCTGAGTGCAAGGCAGCCGTAGCAGCTTCATTCACAACCAAGGGACTGAGGCCCTGAAAAAACCGTCGAACTTTGGCATCCATAGTCGATACCAACTGAGGAGCGTACTTGGACAACCTCACGAACTCCATGTGATACTCCCACACACCTATATTACCCTGCTTGAGAACCTCAAACTCCGTAGCACGGGCTTCCATAGTCGCCGAAGGACTTCACTCCCCACGGGACTCCTCCAACATCTCGAACTAGGAATACGCTTCTCCCCTCAGCCTATAAGATGTTAAGTCAACCCCCTCTGTCTCTGTGGCCTTCATAACCCGAAACGTCTTGTACATTTCATCTAGAAAGTCCTACGGATCGGCCTCTAGATCAATACCTAAGAACTCTGGAGGGGCCAACCGACTCTGGAACCGGCGGAATCTCCCTATTTTCTAGAGGATGCAGGGGCAGCATGAGATCTTTGGGCCTGAGCGGCCACCAACTGGGTCAAAATATGAATAGCTCCTCTGAGGTCCCCATCGGAAGTACCGGGACCTGGAGCTGGAACAGATGAAGAATCAGGAATATCGGCGGGAGGGGTTGTAGCACCCTCCGCCGCAGTAGGAATAGGAACACTCTGATCTGGAATAGGTAGGCCAGATTGATTCAAGGTCGGGGATTCGCCCCCACCCGCACCATTGGTTACAGAAGTGACGGACACACTTGGGGCGACATTGGCCTCTAGGCCGAGTCGAGCTCTCTTCCTTGATGCCATTACTGAAAATTTTGGAACAGAGCACGAGTAGGCAAGAATATTCTCACTTTCCACTTCACCGCACGATATAGAGTAAGAATAAAAAGGGTATTTCCTAAAAGTACAAGTATCCCCCAAATTATATATGTGGTCGACAACACACCGATAAGAATGGCTCTAGACACGGCTCCGAGACAAACTAGGACACTTTTAAAACCTTAGGCTCTGATACCAAGTTTGTCACGCCCCAAATTTGAGGATGCGACCGACACTTGACCGGGTGACCCCCAGTCAAGCGAACCTGATTTGCCTTTCCCACCCAACGCGTTTTCCCGTGTTTATAACATATATTATTTATGTGTAACGGTGAGACAAGCTTAAAAGTGTGTGATTACCACATTAAGTCCCATTCATGAATGTTGGATACGCCACTTTTTGATACGGAACACGATTACAAATACATACAATCACTACCTAAACTATACATATATGTATACATATACACCCACGTAGTGTCTACGGAACCTCTAAGAGTACTAGGGACTTATACAATACTTGCCAGCAACAAGGCCCCAGCAATACCTTACAATACATAATACACTCAAAAGGAGAAGGCCCGAACTACACATGGCCCCGAGAGGAAATGGGTCTCACCAGTACAGCTGAGAAGGATAAAGAGAACGCACCACTAACGACGAGCTGAGCAACCTGCTATGCATCCACCTACATCCATATAAAAGATGTAGCGGCCCCGACAAAAGGAAAGTTAGTACTGTGGAATAGTACTGGTATGTATAAACAAACTTTATCCCAAGTACAATCAAGAAAATACACAATTAAGGAACACCAATAGAACCAATTAATCAATGCATGTAGAAGAACACAAACAGAATCAAACAAGATGCACAATCTCTCCTTTTTCCCTTTCAACATCATCATATTCAAGAGATTATAGCTTTTCATTTCAGCAGTGATAACGATCACATTTCATCCTTATTACCTCGGCCACCCTTATTACCTCGGCCACCCTTATCACCACAACCCATCATCCTTATTACTTCGTGTTGCGGTGCGCAACCCGAACCCGCCTGAAAATTTTAATGCATATCACAATCACAAACAATTTCGTCACAAGAATCACCAATTCAAGGAATATAAATTCATATCAACGACTCATTTATTTGGGCCCATGGCACCATAACATCTATCTAGTAGAAATTTCATGAACACGGTGTTGCCACATTCGCACAATTCGGTTACATTGTTTCACAATACTCTTTTTCATTACTTTCCACATATGGCTTTCATCTATTTTACACATTCCCACATTTGAGCACATTATCAATCCTTCGTTCATTGCCCATCAAGCACCTTTTACAACTTCATACAACACAATAGCATGACAATCCACCAGGAAGAATCAAAGAATAAAGTCTCACGTCTTAACACGTTTGAACAGTCAATTCCCATATTTCCAAACAAGGTACACATACCACATACTCGAACCCAACAAGAGGATTCTACGAAGGTTAACTGTTAGACATACATACCTGGGGCAAAATTCCTTTTTAACCTTTACTCACGAATCACCGAATCGACTAGTACCGTCAATCTAGTTCACAATTAAACGTATTCAACTCAGAATCGAGAGCCATGCATACAATTTGAACCCCCTTTAAGAATTTATCAACTTCTATATGACCCCACCTAGATTGCCAACCCCTCATTTGTGAACTTTACCCCAACCCGCTTCCTCTTACTAGATTATGGACATTAGTGATCATGCATCCTAGGTATAAACTTATACTTTCAAGAATCAATTCACGAGAGTCCCCCTTTTGTTTAAAATCAGAAAACTAATGAAAAGGGTTTGGGGATTCTTACCTGTTAGAATGAAGAAGAAGATGATTACTTGAAATTTCCGGGCCTAAGTGACTTTGAAAATCCAATTGGTAAAGATGAATTTCTCTCTCAAGAACCCTCTCTCCCCTCTCTCTAATTTTGTTCAGAAAATGGTTAAAAATGAAAGGGAGGGGTGTTTTAATGAACTGGGTTCGGGTTTTAAAAATTAGAAACAAATAGGGCCCGACACAAGAATGTGGTCAGGAATGCGATCGCATTCCTGACATGCGGTTTACATATGTCACCGCATAATGGCCCTCACGATGGGCCAAAAAACCATAACACACTGCCCAGGTATGCGACCAATTGTGCGGTCCGCATACACGTTGTGCGATCGCATACTGGACCGCATAGTTGACTTCAAATGGGGAAGTATTCTGCCTAGGTATGCGACCATTATGCGGTTCGCATAAACGATGTGCGATCGCATAGCACCTATTTTCTGGAAAATCACATTCTTCCAGTCTCGGGGTACTTTATACTCAGTTCATGTCTGTTTCAATGATTCCCATAATAAAACAACTCGGGGACTTGTTTAGCATTATTTTTAAACAAGCAAATTTTACGGGTCCTTCAACACAAATCCGACCCTGCATCCTCAATACCCCGTCATCTACAATGGTCACATCTCTAGCATCACCGTGCTGGATTGTTTCTTTGAGGACAAGTAAATGAGGATCATCGTACTGCCGCTCCCTGATACGATCGAATAAGGAAGACCGAGAAAACACACAAGCTAATACCCGGCAAGGCTCAGAAAGATCCAATCTCACGAACTGACTGGCTAAGGATTGAACATCTACATGAAGGTATGCCAAACTCCCCAAACTCCCCACCCGGAGACTCAAGGCATCGGCCACCACATTGGCCTTCCCCGGATGGTATAATATAGTGATGTCATAGTCCTTTAGAACCTCTAACCATCTACATTGGCGCAAATTTAGATCATTCTGCCTGAATATGTGCTGCAAACTCCGGTGGTCAGTATAAATCTCACAAGGCACACCGTACAAATAATGGCGCTAGATCTTCAAGGCATGAACAATGGCATCTAACTCAAGGTCATGTATAGGGTAATTCTTCTCATGTATCTTCAACTGTCTGGACGCGTAGGCGATCACCCTACCATCTTGCATCAACACCACTCTAAGGCCAACTCGCGAGGCATCACAAAAAGCTGTATAAGACCCCGAACCAGTAGGCAATATCAAGATTGGGGTTGTAGTCAAAGTTGCCTTGAGTTTCTGAAAGCTCTCCTCACACTCCTCTGTCCACTGAAATGGAGCACCCTTATGGGTCAATAAAAAATAGTCATAGGGGCTGCAATCGATGAAAACCCCTCCACAAAACAACAGTAGTAACCTGCCAAAGCAAGGAAACTGTGAATCTCCATAACTGAGGACGGCCTGAGCTAACTCTGCATGGACTCTACCTTTTTCAGATCCACTCGAATGCCCTCACTCGATACCACGTAGCCTAGGAATTCCACAGAACTCAACCAAAACTCACATTTTGAGAACTGTGCATAAAACTTCTTCTCTCTCAAGGTCTGAAGCACTGTCCTCAGGTGCTGCTCATGATCTTCCCGACTCTAGGAGTAAACAAGAATATCATCTATGAAAACAATGACGAACGAGTCGAGATATGTCCTGAACAAACTGTGCATCAAATACATAAATGATGTGGGGGCATTAGTCAGCCCGAATGACATAACTAGAAACTCGTAATTGCCATACCGAGTCCTGGAAGCAGTCTTCGGGATATCCGACTCCCGAATCTTCAACTGATGGTAACCTAAGCGCAAACCAATTGTACAAAATACATGTGCGCCCTAAAGCTGGTCAAATAGATCATCAATACGAGGCAAGGGATAAAAGTTCTTCACTGTAACCCTGTTCAACTGGCGATAATCAATACACATGCGCATAGAAACAACCTTTTTCTTCACAAATAAGACACAGTACCCCAAGGTGAAACACTGGGTCGGATAGAACCCTTATCAAGCAATTCTTGTAACTGATCCTTCAACTCAGGAGGAGCCATACGGTAAGGAGGAATGTAAATGGGCTGAGTTCCCGGCAACAGATCAATGCCAAAATCAATGTCTCTATCGGGCGGCATGCCCGGAAGATCAACTAGAAACACATCGGGATAATCCCATACCACTCGAAATGAATCAACAGAAGGGGTATCAACACTGACATCTCTCACATAAGCCAAATACGCGGCACACCCCTTCTCAACCATACGCTGAGCTCTAAGAACAGAGATAACTCTACTGGGAGTGTGATATAAAGTACCACTCCACTCAACACGCGGAACAACTGGCATAGCCAGCATCACGGTCTTGGCATGACAATCAAGAATAGCATAATGGGGTGACAACCAGTCCATGCCCAAGATAATATTAAAATCCACCATATCGAGTAACAATAAATCCGCCCTGGTCTCAAAACCACGAATAGTAACCAAATACGACTGATAACCGCAGTCCACAACAAGAGAATCTCCCACAGGAGTAGAAATATAAACAGGAGAACCCAAAGAATCTCGGGCTATACCCAAATGCGGAGCAAAATAAGAAGACACATAAGAATACGTGGAGCCTGGATCGAATAGAACCGATGCATCTCTGTGACAAACCAGTATAATACATGTGATGACAGAATCGGAGGCAACAACCTCAGTACGAGCAGGAATAGCATAACATCTGGCCTGGCCTCCCCCTCGAGGGCGACCTCTACCTCTCCGACATCTGCCCTAGTTGGTTGGGCACGTGGGGTAGCAGCTGGAGTTGTGATCATGTCCTGAGAACTTTACTGAGCACGCTGTGGCTGAAAAGTCTGTGAAGATGCACCCCTAATAAGTCTGGGGCAGTCCCTAACCACATGGCGTGTATTTCCACACTCGAAACAAGCTCTGGGAGGACGTGGTGGATGTGACTGGCTAGGGCCAGGTCTTCTAGACTGACCTCTGAAAGCACCTCCGCACAGGAGGCGCGCTAGAAACTGGGGTGCATAGTAAAGCTCCTGAGGCCTGGGTGGACCTGGGGTACCGCTGGCTGCGGAAAGAGCTGAATGAACTGGGCGAACCATATAACCCCTACCATGACAACCTGCTGCTAGGGTACGGGCACCAGTGTAGTGGCCCGACTCTCGAGACCTCTTGGCCTCCCTCTCCTCTCGCTCCCTAGCGATCATACCCTCGATCCTCCTAGAAATGCTCACTAACTGCTGATAAGGAATGTCCATCTCCAACTCTCGATCCATGCTAGATCTGATGGGTGGAACAAGACCCTCAATGAACCGGCGAACCCTCTCGTGGACAGTAGCAACCAAAGCCGGTGCATGCCTATGAAATCTGGTGTAACGGATAGCATACAGTGAAATTGTCATAGCACCCTGGCGCAAATGCTCAAACTCTGCGTGCCATGCGTCCCTGAGGCTCTGAGGAACAAACTCTCTCAGGAACATATCTGAGAACTAGGTCCAGGTCAATGAAGCAGCCTCGTCTAGATTGTCTAACTCATAGGTGCGCCACCAATCATAGGTAGGTCCACGAAACTGGAAGGTAGTAAAGAAAATCCCACTAGATCCGGCTATGCCCATAGTGCGATGAATACGGTGACACTCCTCTAGAAATCCCAAGGCATCATCTGATGCTAGTCCACTGAACACCGGAGGGTTATACTTCTTGAACCTCTCAAGTCTCCGCTGCTCATCCTCCGAAGCAGCTGACCCTTCCTCGGGGTGAACTCGCACTACAGGCAGCACAGGTATGATCTCTGGAACCTGCTCCACATGCACTCGCTGCTCAGGAGTGAGGGCGGCGTGAGTCTATGCTCCTCCCCCGGCCTGGGATGTGGCTGCAGCAAGGGGAAGCAACCCTGCCTGAGCCAGAGTGGTGTACATGGACATGAACTGAGCTAATGTCTCCTGAAGGGCTGGAGTAGTAGTGGCAGTAGGCGTATCAGGTGTCTGGACCTCGGTTGGATCTGCTGGTAGTACCTCGGTAGCAGCTCCCGCAGGTGCTCTCGTTGCACCACGTGCGCGTCCTCAGCCTATACCCTGGCCCCGGCCTCTGGCGGCTGTAGTAGGGGGCACGGGTGCCTGATCATCCCGAGTAGCACGTGTCCTCACCATCTGTGAGAGAATATAAAACAGAGGTTTAAAATTGATGTCAAAAATATTGCACGACAAGGAAATCAATGAAGTGAAGATTTTTCCTAAACAGTTACATAGCCTCTCGTAGATAAGTACAGACGTCTCTGCACCGATCAACGAGACTCTAATAAACCGGCCTGTGTTCCGTGACTCCTATGAACCTAGAGCTTTGATACCAACTTTTCACGACCCCAGTTCGCGCTCCGTGAACATGTCATGATGGAACCTTGTCCCTGTAACTAGGTAAGCCTAGCAATGCGGAATATCAACATAACTTGCGAAATAATTAAGTAAAAGAAAGCTGAACAATCTAAAAGGAAGACTGTATATAAATGCCACTTGGCATATATAACCCAAAATAATACGGAAGTCTACAACATCACCCCAAAACCCGGAAACTCACGGGAACCACAGGCTAACAGAATATAATACACTGCCCTAACTCCAAAATGTCTATACAACTGTGAGGAAGGATAAACTTTTCACAAAAGCAGGAATAAGATAGAGACTCCTGGTTTGCGGACGCGGAAGATGTACCTCGAAGTCTCTGTTGTATCTCTCAACCTCAGGGATAGTGCGCCTGAGTGGAGGTACCTGGATCTGCACATGAAAAACATGCGCACGAATGGGCATGAGTACACCACAGCGGTACTCAGTAAGTGCCAAGCCTAACCTCGATTGGGTAGTGACGAGGAAGGTCAGGGCCCTACTGAGGTTAAACAATATAATATGTATTTACAGTATGGAAACAGACATTAATAATGGATACATCAGTGAAGTAAGACAGGTCAAATAAGGCAATAACAAAACACAAGAACAGAGTAAACACGGAGTACGAACAGCTCAAAAACGATGGTAACAATGAGGATCTCCCAGGATACCGTCCTGTAGTCCTTTTCACAACTGTCTAGTGGATCTCCCGGGATACCGTCCCGTAGTCCATCATATGCCATACTCTCTCACACTCATATTACCTTGTCTAAGGTTCAAGAACTTATCAGCTCTAGCTCGTCGTATCTCAACGGGCAAATAGTGATGAATAAAGGCCTCAGAAAATTCCTTCCACACAGCTGGAGGGGCATTCAAACCCCTGAATCTCTCCCAACTATCATACCAGAAAACCGCTAAATCCCGTAACCGATATGAAGCCAAATCTACTGCCTCTGTATTTGTAGCATGCATAACCCGTAGTGTATGATGAACCTGGTCAATAAAAGTCTGTGGGTCCTCCTTGGGGTCTGATCCGGTAAACACTGGAGGGTCTAGATTAATAAAATCACAAACTCTCGTACTATCTGGTTTATCAACAACACATGTATTCTGCCTCTGAGCCTGAGAAGCTACCAAGCTAGTCAACAACTGCACCGCACTCTGCATATCCTGCTCTATAGGGCCAGACAGAGGAACTGGTGGTGCTGGGTTCCTCCTAATATCCTATGGATGAGACGGGGTAGATGAGGTATGAGATGGCATCTCACTCTGAGCCTCACTTTGGCCTACTCTGGCTTGAGGCACCTGACTGGTACCCTCTCACGCAGCTATATCAAGTCTTCTACTAATCGATTGCTTCCTAGTCGAAGGCATCGCTGAAAGAAAACAAGGTTAATATTAGATACAACACTAAGGACTCAACTCTACGCACGATCTAGATTTAGGAAGAAGGTAACAACCCTAGATGTCACGTAGTCTCCTAATTATAAATGCCGCGCGCTACACATAAATAATCAAGGCTGTACTAGACATGGCTCATAGACAACCCCTAGGACAGACTTGCTCTGATACCAAGTTTGTCACGACCCAAACTGGAGGATCATGACTAGTACCCGGGCCATACTTGTCGAGCACCAACGTACATTTTACCTAATCTTCTTATTATTTTTAAGGGCCGACGAGATCAATATAAGTGGTAGATATGGATTATGAACACCAAACAATGATAGATAATGGAATGAACATGGATAACATGGGATAACAAGACTACCAAGAAACTACATATAACTTAAGAGCTACCACGCTTCCAAGAAAGACTATACAACAAAAATCATCCGACAAAGCATACCAAACTATACATAAGCTGACACCTGTCTATGAGCCCCTAAAGGAGCATAAGTAATGCAACATAGTCGGAATAGGGCCCCGATATTCCCATAATATCTATAACCAAAAATGCATACCAAGACCACGGCAAGTCCGGAGAAGGGATCTCACATATAACCGTTGAACTGGAAATCCTACTATGGTGGGGGAACTGCGTCTACCTGTCTATCAGGACCTGCAACATGACATGCAGCGTCCACAAATAAAAAGGACGTCAGTACGAACAATGTACTGAGTATGTAAGGCAGGTCAATATAAATATCAACAATAATGTAAAGAGAGGTAGAAAAGATACAACATGTAACATCTGAGTGCTTCTAAGAGACAGTATCATGAAATGCATGATACATATATACACACAATCTTTTAAAATCATCTTCCTATTTGGGCATCATCATTATCATATCAACATCCGCCTCTGTGGGCATCATCATCATCATATCATACCCGGCTTCAAAGAGGACTCGGTAAACCCAACTGATTAGTGGTTGCACAATACGTTCCATACCCGGCTGACTATAGTGCGGCTCGGTAGAGTAAAATAGATACATATATATAATGCATGTCGGACTCATTGGAATCATGTTCTGAACATTTTGGAGTGACGTAACGTCGATATTCTCCATTCACATTATTAGGATTAACTCTTCATCAAGAATATTATAAGAATCAGGAAGTACCAACAACATTGATTACATAAGAATAAGAGGAGCAACCTCAACATCAATTGTTCCATAATGAAGGGAAACAATGTAAGTACTGCTAGCTTCTAAGAGTAGAGTATCTTTGGAAGCTCGTTCATTGCATTATGTACAATCAGAGTCGTGCAAAAGAAGGAAAGGGATAGCCTCACATACCTTTTATATACTGCCCCAATCTCAAGCTATGCAATTTTCACGACTCCTTAGTCTATTAAGAGAAACAACATTATCGTTATCATTTAAGGGTCATAACTATTGTGTATCGACCACAACCTATTTTACGATGAAACAGACAACACCTCCCCTATATATATGACTTCAAACAAGTCAAAAAAATCACCAAACATCCCAAACAACATCAATAATAATCAAATTGAGCCTCCCAAAACAGTCCACACACAACCTAATAACTTCATACATAAGACGACCACCGTAGTCGTGTCAAACGACTCGGAAATGTTACGACGAACGACCATCCCACAACACTATATATATATGGTGTTTCTCCACACCATTCCTCCTCCAAAATACACAATACAGTAGTAAAACACGCAGCCCAACAGCAACACAAAACAGTCCGCAAAACAGTCCGCTACAAGTGAATAACTCGAACTCACGACTTCCGATCACCGTCCCGTGAGTTCTTACAAGTATAAAACGAATTACCGTGAATTTAAAGAAAAAAAATATGGATGAAATATAGAAGTAAACTCACCTTAATTTTTGGATAACTCAACCCTTATCTTGGTTCTTCAAACTCTAGGGTTTACCCCATATTTGATCTTGAAAGAGAGGGAAAATCAATTAGGGTTTGTGGATAACTTTTGGGAGGAAGTTTGCAGGGTTTTAGGTCTGGTTATTTGTGAAATATAATGAGGGATATATTTAAGGATATAATACTTTTAATGGGCTCTTTTTATGACCCTAAATTTCCTCTTTTTAGGATATCATTTAACCAAGTCTTGTCACCTAGCAGCTTGTGCAGTCTCGTGAAAGTCTGTATATCTCTCTACTCCAATGTCGTATTGATAAGAGGTTTAATGTGTTGGAAACTAGACTCATTGATCTTCAATATGATGGGTAGATCATCTTGCACTTCCAAGTATATTGGGAGACATGATTAATAACATTTGACCTAAAGTTTAAGTAAAACTATGAACCTAAGTTGGGACAACTCTTGTCGGCTTTTGTTTCATAACTCGTTTGAATTCAAGACTATGATACGGATATTATATGATTCAAATGCCTTAAAACACGAATTCTTGAGAATATCAAGGACCCCTAGGTTTACCAAAAAATATGAGTTACAAAATCCTTGATTCGTTTAACTTCTAATACGTGTTAATCACTCTTATACACTCTTGTATCATTTAAGATCAATAGGATTAACTTATTATCATCTAAAAGATAATCTCTTCTCATTTTTACGTCGATTAACTTATGGCATGAGCAAACATACGTGAATATGGGTTGTAACAATCACCTTGACCTTCTCCAATGCATCCTGAACCAACTCTATGCCCAATAGCCTGGCCTTACCCGGCTGAAACCAACCCACCGGAGATCTGCACCTCCTGCTATATAAAACCTCATACGGCGCCATCTGAATACTGGATTGATAACTGTTGTTGTAAGAAAACTCCACCAATGGCAAGAACTGATCCCAAGACCCTCCAAACTGAATCACACACGCACGGAGCATATCCTCAAGAATCTGAATAGTGCGCTCGGACTGTCCGTCCGTCTGGGGGTGAAATGATGTGCTCAACTCCACCCTGGTACCTAACTCCTACTGAACAGCTCTCCAGAACCGTGAAGTGAACTGAGTACCTCTGTCTGAAATAATAGAAACTGTAATACCATGCAGACGAACGATCTCCTGAATATAAATCTCCGCCAACCGCTCCGATGAGTAAGTAGTCAGTACCGAAATGAAATTGGCTGATTTGGTCAGCCGGTCCAAAATAAACCCAAATAGCATCATGCTTCCTCAAAGTCCAAGGAAGTCCAACCACAAAGTCCATGGTGATCCGCTCCCACTTCCACTCTGGAAGCTCAATCTGTTGAAGCAACCCTCCCGGTCTCTAATGCTCACATTTTACCTGCTGACTGTTGAGATACTTGGCTACAAACTCGGCTATATATTTCTTCATTCTTCGCCACCAATAGTGTTGCCTCAAATCCTGATACATCTTCGCAGTACCCGGATGGATGGAATACCGTGAACTATGGGCCTCTTCTAAAATCAACTCCCGAAGCCCATAACCATTGGCCACACATGTCACGCCCCAAATTCGAGGGATGCGACCAGCACTCGACCGGGACCGGGTGACCCCCAGTCAAGCGAACCTGATTTGCCTTTCCCACCCAATGCGTTTCCCCGTGTTTATAACATACATTATTTACGTGGGACGATGAGACAAGCTTAAAAGTGCATGATTACCACATTAAGTCCCATTCATGCATGTTAGATACGCCACTTTCTGATACGGAACACGATTACAAATACATTCAATCACTACCCAAAATATACATATACGTATACATATACACCAACGTAGTGTCTACGAAACCTTTAAGAGTGATAGGGACTTATACAATACTTGCCGGCAACAAGGCTCTGGCTATACCTTACAATACATAATACACTCTAAAGGAGAAGGCCCGAACTACGCATGGCCCCGAGAGGAAATGGGGCTCACCAGTACAGCTGCGAAGGATGAAAAGAAGGCACCACTAACGGCGAGCTGAGCAACCTGCTATGGATCCACCAACATCCATATAAAAGATGTAGCTCCCCCGGCAAAAGGGACTTTAGTACTGTGGAATAGTACTAGTATGTATAAACAAACGTTATCCCAAGTACAATCAAGAAAATACACAATTAAGGAACAACAATAGAACCAATTAATCAATGCACGTAGACGACCGACCGGGTCGTCACATTTTGGCATGATCCAAATTATACAGAAGAAACGAGCAAACGCACTGTTTCCATAAATTACTCTATTCATAGAAATACTAGGGGTGTCCATATTCTTGATTACCCATGTGAACTATTATTATCATCTGCTCATGGGTCCTAGAAAAATACGTATTTGATAATGTTTATCCGAAAGGCATATTGATTTTTATGAAACTCCGAGGAAAATTTTATTAACGTATTTCTTATGTATTTCATGTATTTATACATGTACATTGATTCATGACCAGATGGTTTTATATACGCGTATATATGTATATTATATTTATATGGGATATGGGAAAAGGTTACGACGTTATATACGCACTTTTGATGATTTGCCCACAATGGTCGAGATGATATGATGGGATGCCCTCAGAGGCTTGATGATGTTATGTATGTATAGACCTATGTATTACATAACAGTTATATGCATATGCATGACATTATATATATTTCATGATTTACAGATCTATCCAGACTTACAGATTGAGTCATTTACTCCATGTTTCTTCCATGTCCTTTATATACTAATTTACATGCCTTACATACTGAGTACATTATTCGTATTGACGTCCCTTTTTCCTGGGGACACTGCGTTTCATGCACGCAGGTCCTGATAGACAAGTTGAGAGTCCTCCAAGTAGGCTATCAGCTCAACGGAAGGTGTTGGTGCGCTCCATTTGCTCCAGAGTTGCTTATGTGGTCAGTATGATTAGGACGTGTACTAATTAGTATGGCGGGGTCATGTCCCCACCCTTATGACATTTATGTACTCTTAGAGTCTTGTAGACACATGTCGTGTACGTGAAAGATTGTACGGCCTTTTCGGCCTATGTTTTGAGTTTATAAATGATCATGTTGGCCTATTAGGCCCATATGTCACGTGTATATGATGATGTAATAAGAAACATACGTTACGTTGGTACTCGATTGAGTAAAGTACCGGGTACCCGTGGCAGCCCATCAGTTTGGGTGATGACAAAGTTGTATCAGAGCGGGTCGTGTTCTAGGGAGTCTACAAAGTCGTGCCTAGCACTTATGGATGTGTTGCGTGCCAGATTTATAATTAAGATGCTATAGGAAATTTAGGAAATGTTACCCTTCATTCGTTTTAAAATCGTTCCAAAGAGCTGAGTCGTAAGAAATCTGTATGAAGCTTTCGCCATATTTTATATGCACCAGAGGTGTTATTACAATAAGGCTTTAAGGTGTAGATGTAATGTCACGACCCCAAATCCTAAACCGGTCATGATGGCGCCTATTCTGGAACTAGGCTAGCCGATAACCACATGTTGACAATTTCTTTCAAAATCCCAATCAAAATCCAAGCATTTCATAAATATACAAAGTTTACTAAATAAAGTAGGCCAATAAACAGTGCCACCAACCTCAAAACCCGGAACCAACAAGTCATGAGCATCTAGAAGAATAAGCCAAAATATACTATCATAATACAAAACCTCTAAGTGAATGCTAGATACAACAAGATGGAGAAAACAGAGATGCTGCGAACGCTGAACAGCTACCTCTATATCCCGTAAATCCGGCTCCGCGCGGAATAAATGGCTAATCGATAGCTGCACCCGAATCTGCACACAGAGGTGCAGGGAGTAATGTGAGTACACCAACTCAGTAGTAATGAATAAATCAACTCTAAGTGGCACGGAAACACATAAACCCAATGCCATCAAATCACAATATACACAAACTTACTTTCCAGTAGTAGAACATAGATATATGAAATAATTATGCCTTAAAACCAACTTCACAAAAATCCTTTGAAGAATGTATATTTTTAACAACTTCAAACCGAAATATTTAGTATGAAAATGAAATGAATCATATAGAGGCCTCTCGGGTAAAACATATTTCATAAGCTCCGAGTGAAAGTAGTAAAATCATAAGTAGCCCCTCAGGAAAAACATGTATCATAATCAGCCTCTCGGCCATGCCTCACAGTCACTCATAATCAGCCCCTCGGTCATACCTCACCATCACTCGTAATCAGTCCCTTAGCACCTCACAGTCACTCGTGCCTCCCAATCACTCGTCACTATGTGCGCTCATTGGGAGTGTGTAAAGACTCCGGAGGAGCTCCTTCAGCCCAAGCGCCAATATCACTCAGCACCTCACCATGAATCAGCACCTCACAATCAGGCCCTCGGCCATATTTCATAAGCTCCGAGTGAAAGTAGTAAAATCATAAGTAGCCCCTCAGGCAAAACATGTATCATAATCAGCCTCTCGGCCATGCCTCACAGTCACTCATAATCAGCCCCTCGGTCATACCTCACCATCACTCGTAATCAGTCCCTTAGCACCTCACAGTCACTCGTGCCTCCCAATCACTCGTCACTATGTGCGCTCATTGGGAGTGTGTAAAGACTCCGGAGGAGCTCCTTCAGCCCAAGCGCCAATATCACTCAGCACCTCACCATGAATCAGCACTTCACAATCAGGCCCTCGGCCTCACTCAGCAGAACCATTCAAAAGCCCCTCGGGCAAATCAATATAACAGGGTACTCGACCCAAAACATCATTTTAAATATCAAATTGGTGTAAATCAGGCTGAGTTTCAAAAAACAGTATGCACAATGTGGCTGAATGAAATCATCAACAAATAGTGAGGAAAATGGTAGTAAAAAGCACCCAAGGGGTCTAAACAGATCGGAACGAGGCCCCAAACGCGGCTTATAGCCCAATTATTTCACAAATCTTTAGAACATAATTTAACATAAGGTTTTGAGTAAATATGCAACAGATTAGTTGCCGCGGAGAGGACCTAGCCCAATCCAAAAATTAATACGCGCCACATATTCGTCATCTGACATGTGCGCCATTAAAATCAGTGAGAAATATGTAGTCCGGGGTTCCATACCCTTAGGACAAGATTTATAACCATTACTTACCTCTACCGGGCCACAACACTAGTCCCCAATGCTCTTGCCCATCAAATTGGCTCCTGATTGCTCCGAATCTTGCCAAAACTAGTTTAACATCATCAATATATATCAAAGGAACTCAACCCAATCGAAAACTATCAAATTATACAAGAATCTCCAAATTCGGCCAAACCCGAGCTCCGGGCCCACGTCTCGGAGTTCGACAATTTTTACATCATTAGAATCCTCGTCCTCCCACAATTCTATACATACCAAGAACGCTAAAATCGGACCACAATAGAAAATTAGAGCTTATGTATAGGTAGAGTTTTTTTTTCTTTATGATAGCTAACAAGTCTAGTTACCTATGGCTTTGTAAAGATATAATTCTTGGTGATTAATACAAAAAGTTAATTACCAAAAAAAAGAAATACAACACGTTTATTTTTATTAGACATCTTCAATTTCTACACCACCATCTTAAACTAAGTCACAACTTTTTATAATTTAAAATATTTCTTAAACAATAGGAAAAAACGTGTACTAGAAGAGAAAATCATTGATTTATCAATCAGTACAATATTATCATGTCAAATGAAACAAAGAGATTATTAAATACGAACTAAAGAAATAAAATTCAAATTTTCTTTATTTTTACATGAACAATATGGGTTCGGAATGTTAAATTTTGCTTAACTCTAGGTAAAACCCCGACTTGTCTTAAAACATTCAGTCATGTCATTCTTAGAGCGTATTCTTATGTACAGCTTTAAAGTTCAATCTTTGGGAATCTTTACTGAACCTTTTTTATCACTTGTATTTTTTAATGAAAATCTCACTTTCACTTGTTATGCAGCAAATGAAGGTTGTATGGAGTAAAATTGTTTAGCGATAGTTGGACGAATGACGAGATGACACATGCAACTAAAGACAGGTAAGATGTGAGTCAGCAAATAACTGGCACCGAATACAAGCATGTGATCGGTGCTGAGTGAATCCCGAAGGCATCAAATTCGAGAACAAAGATTGAAAGCAAGGCATCAGTTTAACAGCACAACATTCAATGAGCAATCGTTACAAGAAATCTTTCTATTTATGATCAACTATTATTCAGCCATCAATGGCGGTTTTATTCTCATTCAAGAGGAAATTGATTTGGGGATCTTGTCTCCCTAAATAGAGTTATAAATAGGAGAGTTATGATTCATTGCAGGACACGAAACATTCGTACAGAAAAGCTAAAATCAGTTCTCATTCTATAAAATTGATCTTTTACTTTGTTCTTAATATTGTTATTGTTTTTGCTACCAGAGAAGTAGGCTCGTATTTCCTCTAAGTTTATTTTATAATCTTAATTTTGTTATTATTTATTTCATATTTATAAGTCAAATTAATTTACGTATCTATAAATCATGTTACAAATTCAACTGTACCATTTTACGGGTAAACAAAGATTGTGCGCCCACTGTGAGGCATAGACAATTATTTAATTTCTTTGATCCATTCATCTGTTGCTAAAGAAATTTGATCTGTTGATCCAGGTAGTTCAGCCAACATCATACAATGGAAAGTTTCGGAGCAAACAAAGTTAATCGTAAACATAGTTCCGGCAACAAAGCTTCTGGTCGGGTTTAACCTAATGAGTGTAATGACCCGGGGAGAGATCCTTCTGCCAACATAACAAAGACCACTCTGTTTGAAGCGGTAGATGGCGACATGGGATACAACATAATCCTTGGAAGCCTTGGATACATGAAATGAAGGTTGCACCATCAACATATCATTAACTGTTGAAATTTCCCACTCCGGAAGGGGTCAAACCGATCAGAGGAGATTAGCCGGCGACAAGAGAGATCAATGCAGTTACCTTGTCCAGTAGCAAGGGGAAAAAAACATGCGAATATCAACTAAAGGAGTCGGTGACCTCTTCCACTCCGATTGAAGATATTGAAGAAGAGAAGTCATCAGATTTTTATCAGGTACCGAGATCTTTTTAGGTACCAGAGGAAACATATGCGACCAAATCAACCGCTGAAGAACTCAAACAGGTGGCTTTGTTCACGGAGTTCTTAGAAATAAAATTCCACTTAGGAATATGGTTGATCCGTGAACTCAGGTTAAAAATAATTGATTTTTTGAAAGCTAACATCGACTGTTTGGCATTGTCGCATTTAGACATAACAGGTATTCAATTGGAAGTGGTTTTCCACAAGCTGAGTTTGGATCCTACTTTTCCTCTGGTACGAAAAAATAAATGACCAATAGTAGAGGTGAAAAATAGGTTTGTCAAAGAAGAGGTAACCCGGTTACTAAATATAGGCTCAATTCGAGAGGTAAATTACCCCGATTAGCTAGCTAACGTAGTAGAAGTGCCTAAAAAAGAATAATAAATTTAGAATGTGTGTAGATTATAAATATTTGAATAAGGAATTCCCTAAGGACTCTTTCACGTTTCAAAATATTTATCAAAATGGTTGGTGCTACGACCGAGCATGAGTTAATGAGTTTTCTTGATGCATATTTCGGGTATAATCAAATTAGGATGCACCCGGAAGATCAAGAAAAGGCCCCATTTGTCATAAATTTTGGCACATACTACTATAATGTGATGTCATTCGGGCTTAAGAATACCCGAGCCACTTATTAGAGGCTCGTTAATAAAATTTTTGAACAACAAATTGGTAAGCAATGGAGGTTTATATTGACGACATATTGGTTAAGTCTCTTAATGCAGGGGATAATTTGAATCATCTCCAAGAAAAATTTGACATTTTGAGAAATTACAACATGAAGCTCAACCCAAAGAAATGTACCTTTAGAGTTGGTTCCCGTAACTTCTTGTCCTGGTCCGGGAGGAAGAAGGTACGCAATTTCCTATTTATTATATTAGTAAAGTTTTATTGGGGACGGAGACATGATATATGTACCTTGAAAAGTTGGCCTTAGCTCTCGCATTCACCTCTCGAAAGCTTAGGCCTTGTTTTCAATGTCATCCCATTGTCGTTGTGACAACTCTCCCCTTGAAGAATGTCCTACATAAACCTGAATTATTGGGTCGTTTGGCTAAATGGGCAGTCAAAGATAGTGAATTCGATATTGAATGCAAACCCTTGACTGCGATCAAGTCACAAGTTTGGGCGACTTTGTGGCTGTCTTTAGTCCGGTATTGATGTCCTTAGCTTCTAAACAAGCAGTTCTGGTATCAGGCACAACATCAATTGTTTAGACCTTGTTTACGAATGGAGCTTCCAACGTAAAAGGTCCCACCTCGGGGATAGTATTAATGAATTCCTCGAGGGAAACCCTGAGGCAGGCCATTAGAATTGTGTCATTAACTAACAATGAAGTCGATTACTAGGCTTTGGTTGCAGGACTTGAACTAGCTCGGAGACCAGGATCCGAGGTTATCGAAATTAAGTGTGACTCCCAGCTGGTAGTAAACCAGGTGTACGAAATTTTTGACAGAAAGGAGGAACACATGCAACAATACTTCAGTAAGGTTCAAGTATTACTTTTGTAGTTTAGGGAATGGTCAATTTTGTCTTTCCCCAAACCTGGAGAGGCGTGGATGGCACCCGGTGCCGAGCTGGCCCAAGCGAACCACTATGTAACTCATGATCATTCAACTAAAACTAGAACATACATAGGTCGAGTTGGCCGAACTCATTCCTATTGTAACTATCATGTGCCAACATGGCCACAACTCATAATGTACAACGGTAAATGGGCAAAAAATGTATCAATGAACCATCGTTCTTAAAACATGAATACATATGGGTCGTCAATGCCTCTGGCATACTGTACAAAATGAACCTATGTGTATAAAGCTTCTAAGATTATTTGACACTAAACGGGACAGGGTACCGGCCTTCCCAAGAGTCTATAGCAAAACTCTAATAGGATGACTCCTAGATTCGGCTGCACTCTAAATAAGGTGGAGTCTTACTGATCCTTCATTGAATGCTAACCTCGTCTACTATGAGGGCTCGCCAAACTTATTACCTATACCTTTAGGCATGAATGCAACGTCCCAAACAAAAGGACGTCAGTACGAATAATGTACCGAGTATGTAAGCCAGAACTAAAACATAACAATAAGTGAACATTAATTAAAGACATATAAGAGTCAACCTGAATCTTTGAAGTGCCACCGTATATGTATGCTTATTATACTTATGTATATATAATGCTTATTTTTGACACTATTATCCATATCTTATGATGCATGACTGCCCAACCGGCCGTAGCGCGATGGTAAATGCATGACTTCCCGACCGGCCGTAGCTCGGTGGTAAATGTGTAACTACCCAACTGGTCGTAGCGCGGTGGTAAATGCATGACTGCCCGACAGGTCGTAGTTAGATGGTAAATAATTATTCAAATAATATCATTATGAATATTAACATCTTTACTAAATACCTCAATAGGGAACTAGAGACATAATTAGATATGCATGAATATCACTTTACGGGAATGAATAACATAGACATTCTTAACTGCTAAGAATAGAACCACTTATGGAATGTCATTATGTTTACATATCATTACTTGGATCATGCCAAAAGAAAGAAGGACTAGCCTTAACATACCTGAGTCGGTTCTCTGGATAATCCCTCTAACACACGATAATTGTGACATAACACGTGATGGCAAGATCGGAGTAAGAAAAAATCCGTATGATATTCTTGGAAAAGATTTCATTGTACTCACTTAAAATTTACAATTCACGTTGCACCTTGTAGGAATTCATAAGAATTCAGTTGAGAATCCTTCCGTTCTAGAAAGCTTTTCATAGGAATTCCTTTGAGAATTTCCATCCCCTTAATGAATTCCATCTGTTACTACATGTAGTCATAAACCTCAATTTTGTGGTTTTGAGAGGCCTTTTATATAAGTGGGTGTGGTCCCCACACTTGAATAATGACTAAGCCACAAGAAGAATTCACTTAATGCCACCTTATAACATAACATCCTTAGTTACATTTAGGCTTAATTAACTTCACACATGCTATCACGTTAAGGTGATCAATTAACCTTATCCAAATAAACTAATTAATTAGTTAATCTTCCACTAAAATCACTAATTACCAAATTATCACATAATTAAGAATTATTTTAAACTACTTAAAATACTACTCACTTTTAACATACTTCATACACCTCACTATCATGGTCATATGGCACCTTGTATGGAACTAGTCCATAAATACCGGTATTGTAGCTCGGATCGTATGTTATCTCAAAATGACAAACTTCGACCAAACTCAATTTTTTCAACTTGTTTACCCTATGACCTTCACGACACATACTCATCACTTGTTATAAATAGCATAAATAAATATAACCTCAAAAATAGTCTTATCCTTGAACCCATGTCAATTATCTTACGACAAATCTAACGTACAAAATTACGGGATGTAACATCCTTCCTCCCTTTAGAAACATTCGTCCTTGAATACTAACTCTTAGAGATTTACAAAACTTTTTCTAGGGTCTTCTCTATAAACTAAACTAAAACCCAACCTCTATCTACTCGATTATTCACAACCTTTTGTACTTGAGTATCTCGTATCTTCTTCACTTTTAACTTACTTACCTTTCAATATCGCTTCGTATCTTCCGTTTCATTCACAACCTCCCTTCCGCATAAGTAGAAATTACATCTAAGCCTTAAAGCTTTATTGTGATAGCACCTCTGGTGCATACAAAATTTGGTAGAAGCTTTATACTAACTTCTTACGACTTAGCTTTAGGGCACGATTTGGAAACAAAAGAAGGGTAACATTTCCTACATGCCCTATAGCCTCAATGTGGCACGCAACACACCCATAAGTGAGACTCTACTAGGCACGACTTTTTAGACTACCTAGGACACGACCTGCTCTGATACCACTTTGTCACGCCCCAAACATGGGGAGGCGTGGCTGGCACCTAGTGCTGAACTGGCCCGAGCGAACCACGCTGTAACTCATGATCATTTTACCAAAACTAGAACATACATAGGTCAAGTTGTCTAAACTCATTCCTTTTGTAACTATCATGGGCCAATATGGACAAAACTCATAATGTACAACAATAGGTGGGCAAACAATGTATCGATGAACCATCGTTCTTAAAACATGAATACATATAGGCCGTCAATGCCTCTGACATATTGTACAAAATGAACCTCTGTATAAAAAGCCTCTACGATTAGTTTACATCAAATGGGACAGGGTACCGGCCTACCCATAAGTATGTAGAAAAACTCTGACATGATGACTCCTAGACTCAGTTGCACTCTGAATGAGGTGGAGTCTTACTAATCCTTTGCTGAATGCTAACCTCGTCTACTAAGAGGGCTCGTCAAACTGATTATCTATACTTGCAGGCATGAATGCAACATCCCCAACAAAATAACGTCAGTACGAATAATGTACCGAGTATGTAAGGCGGATGAAACATAACAATAAGTCAACATTAATTAAAGACATGTAAGAGTCAACCCGAACTCTGAAGTGCCACCATATATGAATGATTATTATATTTATGTATACATAATGCTTCTCTTTGAGACTATTATCCATATCTTATGATGCATGACTACCTAACTGGTTAGTGGTAAGTGCCTGACCGGCCGTAGCGCAGTGGTAAATGCATGATTACCGACCGGCCGTAGCTCGATGGTAAATGTGTAACTGCCCAACCGGCCGTAGCGCGTTGGTAAGTGTATGACTGCCCGACAGGCCATAGCTCGGTGGTAAATAATGATGCATACAATACCATTATGAACATTAACATCTTTATCAAATACCTCGATAGGGAACTAGATAGATACTTAGACATGCTTGAGTATCACTTTACGGGAATGAATAACATAGACATCCTTAACTGCTAAGAGTAGAACCACTTATGGAATGTCATTATGTTTACATATCGTTACTTAGATCATGACAAAAGAAATAAGGACTTGTCTTAACATACATGAGCCGGTTCTCTAGACAATCCCTCTAACACACGACAATTGCGACAAAACACGTGGCGGCAAGATCGCAGTAGGGAAAAATCCGTATGATATTCTTGGAAAAGATTGCACCGTAATCTCTTAAAATTTGCAATTCACGTTGCACCTTGTAGGAGTTCATAAGAATTTCTTTCAGAATCCATCCGCCCTAGCAAGCTTTTCATAAGAATTTCTTTGAGAATTTCCATCCCTTTAATTAATTCCATCGGTTACTACATATAGTCATAAGCCTCAATTTTGTGGTTTTGAGAAGCCTTTTATATAAGTGGGTGTGGGCTCCACACTTGAATAATGACTAAGCGACAAGAAGAATTCTCTTAATTCCACCTTATAACATAATATCCTTAGTCACATTTAGGCTTGATTAACTTCACACATACTGCCACGTAAGGTGATTAATTAACCTTATCCAAATAAACTAATTAGTTAGTTAATCTTCCACTAAAATCACTAATTATCCAATTATTCACATAATTAAGAATTATCTTAAAATATGTAAAATACTACTCACTTTTAACATACTTCATACACCTCACTATCATGGTCATGTGGTACCTTGTATGGCACTAATCCGTATATATCAGGTATTGTATCTCGGACCGCATTTTATCTCAAAACGACAAACTTCGACGAAACTCATTTTTTTCAACTCGTTTACCCTATTACCTTCATGACACATACTTATCACTTTTTATAAATAGTATAAATAATTATAACCTCAAAATTAGTCTTATCCTTGAACCTATTCAATTATCTTACGACAGATCCAACGTACAAAATTACGGGATATAACAAATTATACACATTTCACGAGAGAAAAATGTTGAGGCAGACGCCTATGCCAATTTGGGGTTGTCCACGGAAATTAAAGGAACAGATTATGGTGCAGTCGTTTAGCTACTACATTTGGTATTGGACGTGGACGGATATTGTGAAGTTTACTCAACCAACCTAATCTGGGATTGGAGAAATGAGTTTATAGAATTTTTAAGGCAAGGAAAATTGCCTGAATATCCAAAAGCATCCTGGCACTATGAACTAAAGCAGCTCGTTATTGTCTTTTTGATGGTCAACTGCACAGAAGGTCTTTTCAAGGACCGTTTGCTTGGTTTTTAGGGACACCGGAAGCCGACTTTGTGATGAGAGAAGTTCATGAAGGAGTGTGTGGGAACCTCTCCAGTGCATACTCGTTGGTTCTCATATTGATAAAGGCCGGATAATATTGGCCCCGTTCATGAAATAGGGTATGGACATAGTCGGTCCCTTACAACAAGGACCCGATAAGGTAAATTTTCTTTTGGTTTTAACTGACTAATTTACTAAGTGGGTTGAATCAGGTGCTTACCCAAAGATCATAGAATGGGAAGTGATTGATTTTATCATCTATCGATTTGGTATACCAAAGAAATCTCTTGTGACAAAGGGCCACAATTTATAGGTTCTAAAGTCAAAAAGTTTTTGGAAGGATTGAAGATCAAGCAGATCACATCTTCACCATACCACCCAATTGCTAACAGACAAGGGGAGTCAATGAACATGATAAAAATTCAAAACCTTAAAAATAAGTTATAAAATGCAATAGGCAAGTGGCCAGATGAGCTATCGAGTGTGTTATGGGAATATCGAACAACGAAATCGAGCACAGGTGGAACACCTTTTTTACTTATATATAGTGCGGAAGCTTTGATCCTTGTGGAGGTTAGGGAGCTGACCTTAAGGTATTCTTGAGCAAACGAGGAGGCAAATAATGAAGCATTGCTGGTTAAACTGGATTTTCTTGAAAAGCATCAGATCTGGCGTATGTGAGGATGGTGGTACAAAATCAAAGAATGAAAAGATATTACAATCGCAGAACAAATATTCAATATTTTAAAGTTGGAGATTTGGTTTTGATAAAGGTAACTCAAAGTACTCAAGAATTCAATGCCGGGAAGCTGGAACCAACGTGGGAAAGACCTTATCAGATTTCTACTATTAGTGGTAAATGCTCATATCAATTGGAGAATCAAGACGGATTTAAATTGCCAAGCAATTGGAACGTGACTCTCCTTAAAAAGGTACTAGTGCTGAAGATCTTTGATGATACTAAAAGTATGAGCTGCACTCTGTTTTCCTTCGTCCAGTTTTTGTCCCAATAAAATTTTTTGGCAGGGATTTTAATGAGGCAGCAATGTAAAGCGTACTTCGAAGAAAGGATCATCGGCGAAAACAAGACTTCCAGTGTTCAAATTCTCTCACTTGGCATCCGAACTCTATGGGGGTATATTACATATTGAGGCACTAAAAGCATCACGAAGACTGGGGATTGTTAGAATTGAGATCCATATTTTATCAGGACCAAGGACTACATGATCAACACCGTAGAAATAAGTTGTACAAGTTAGCCACATGTATTGAAAACTTTATTTACTTAAGAAGAGAATGTTTATGTAAATATACTTTTAAATATAGAAGAAATGAATCAAAGTCTTTTTGTTTTTATCTTATATCTTGTCCAAATGTTATGTTTAATTATTTTTTGTTTTTAAGTTAATTAAAATTTCAAATGCTTGTGCTGCAATGAACAGGAGACGTCATTTTCAAGAGCACTGTAAAAATAAGCTCCCTCTCTTATAAAACCTCATAGTCAAAGGGTAGATTTTGAAAGTGTGAATGCCTGGGATAAATACTATCGGGTGTAAGAAAAATTCCCGATCTTTGTCTGTTAAAGAAAAAAAAGAATATATCTTGCACAAGACTTAAAAAAAAATTCTTTCATTACTCAAAATGCTAAACTCAATAAAGAAGTTTTACATAGTTACAAAAGTATAAAAAAATATAAACATCAATTTTTTTTGCTGCCAGAGCCCGAAGGGGGAGAAAAGTCTTCGTTTTTCTTTTCGGGAGAAGGCTATTCCATTTTCGATTCTAGGCCTTCATCCTTGCCTTCTTCTTTTTCAGCTTCCTCTTGTGTTCCCAAATACTTGGAGCTAGTTTTCGAAGAGTCAGAGGTAGCTGGCCGAGCAGGGAGGTTCTCGAGAGCAAATATCTCCAATTCACAAGCTTTGGCAATGCAATCATCGATGCTTGAAATGCCTTCTTCCTCCTTCTCCAAGGTTTTCCTCTTCATGTGATAAATGGTGTAGTTTTCTCAAAGAGGATAGAATCTTCATGTTCTTGGAGTTTATCTTGTAGTTTCTCAATTTTTGATTGGAGTTTTTCATTTTTGGCTCTCACAATGCCGATTCTGGAATCAATCTCGGTGTTGGTTGTTGGATGAAGCTAGTTCTGCTCCATAACCTTTTTGAGCCTTTCTTCCATTCCGGCTCTCCTTTCCTCGGAAATGGTAGCCTATTTGATTTTGGAGCATAAGTTAGCCTCTAAATTGTTGATTTTCTCCATAAAGGCAGACTCGCACTCGGCTGCAGCAGTCACGGCATCATACAGGCCATTCCACTTGGACTTCACCTCCTTAAGATCTTCATGTAATTGAGTGGCTTTTTGGTTGTGGACCATCCTATCTTGCTCGAATTGCTGCATCCGATCCTCGAGCTCGCCATTTTGGGAAATGTTTGCTTTCAAAACAAGGAGGCGCTCGACAAGCTGGTTCTGTTAGGCCAAAAGTTGATTTCTTATCATAGTAAGTTGTTGTATATCAAAAATCAACCTTTGCAGGCCCTCAGAAGTAATAAGATTGGCGTGAAGAGGTTAAAGATAAGGTTATTAAAGTAAAGTATAGTAAATAAAAAAGGGGATAGAAGAAAGTTAGATTGATACCTATGCCAAAAAGTGCATAATATTATTTAGCAAACACTCAGCAGAAAGAGAGTTCATCTTTCTCCAATCTTTTTCTGTGGCCAGTAGCTTCAGATCGTTATCAACCTCCACCAACTTGGAAAGTACGTGGAACTCATTTGACACTATGAGAATGACACTTCATTTTCTGTAAGGGTTCTAAGTGGGTGCCGAGTAAGTGTTCCCTAAATTTCCATGTCCGGGTGACCATGGGGAAGGAACATCTTCTATCAGTTTGGAAGGGGCTAGTGGATACGTAGCAGCTTGTGTAAAAGCTGATGCGGTTGCAATAGGATTAGAAGCTGATGGTGGAGGAATGTCAATGTTACATCCAATATTTTTGTACATTGGATTTTTCGTAAGTTAATTAACATAGGTTCAAGGACAAGACTATTTTTGAGATTATAAGTATTTATGCTAGTTATAACAAGTGATAAGTATGTGTCGTGAAGGTCAAAGGGTAAACAAATTGAAAAAAATGAGTTTTGTCGAAGTTTGAAATTTTGGGATAAGATACGATCCAAGCTATAATACCTCGTATTTATAGATTAGTGATATAAAATATACAACATGACCATGATAGTAAGGTATATTCTAGTATGTTAAAAGTGATTAGTATTTAAGTAAAATGAGATTTGGAAATTAATTTTGTGTTTAATTAATTATATGCAGAATTATTTAAAGTGTTTGGATAATGTTAAGGAGACAACATGTCCTTATAGGTCCCACAAGGGGGATGACCTTTATTATTATTAGTAAAGGATAAATATTGCTAGTTGTAAAATTAGATAAATATTAGGTAGAATAATGGGGGGAGTTACATGTGCAAAATAGGCGAAGTTATGGAATAGGTGTCTAATTTTAATAGGTGACTAGTACAAGTAAATACCCATGTGTCTTTATCTAAATTATCTACACCTGGAAGCATCATATATAGATAATATAGGCAAAAACATTACATAAAAGACATCAACTTACGTAGATAATACAAGGCAATAATATACTCCCATTGTGAAAACAATTCATTTGAAAATAACTCTATTGTTGGTGGAAACAATATTGATCACGTTGGGAGCAATTCTTTGGGGGGAAACCAAGCATTGGCAGCACTTATATTTCCATAATTTTGTAGCAACTTTACTTCCCAAATTAATCTGAAGAACACCAAAGAGGTTTCTAGTGTTTGTTTGATTCCTACAAGCTCGGGGTAGAGCAGGTCGATTCCAGATTATATATGTTCAAAATGCTAATCAAGCTACGGAATAGGGTTGCTACAAATTTTAACGACGTATGTTGAGGCTATCCCTTCTTTCCTTCTAGTATGATTCATATGATACAACAAAACAAGCAAACGCGTAACTTTCGTCAATGACTATATTCATAGAAGTACTAGGGGTCTCAGAAAATACGTAAGTTGATAAAGTTTATTCGAAAGCATATTGATCCTTCCGAGAGATCTTATTGACTACTTCATTATGCATTACATTCATTTATAGATGGTGTTATATATGCATATATTATATGTATATAGGATATGGAGAAAGGTTACGACATTATATATGCACAACACCTGATCAGTTGGTATACGTTGATGATTTCGCCCACAGAGGCTGAGATGATATGATGTGATACCCTCAGAGGCTTGATGATGGTATGTACACATAGACCTGTGCATTATATGACATTTATACGCATATGCATGACATTATAAATGTTTCATGATTCACAGAACTATCCAGACTTACAGGTTGAGTCCTTTACTCCATGTTTCTTTCATGTTTTTTATATACTGATTTTCATGCCTTACATACTCGGTAACATTATTCATACTGGCATCCTTTTTATTGTGGAAGCTGCAGCCATACCTGCAGGTTTAGATAACCAGTTTGGCAAGCCCTCATAGTAGACGAGGTTAGCATTCGGTGAAGGATCGGTAAGACTCCACTTCATTCGGAGTGAAGCCAAGACTATAAGTCATCGTGTCAGAGTTTTGCTACAAATTTATAGGTAGGGCGGGGACCTATCCCATTTGATGTTCAATACTCTTAGAGGCTTTGTAGACACGGGTTCATTATGTACAGTATGTCAGAAGCCTTGACGGCCCGTGTGTATTCATGTTTTAAGTGCGATGGCACGCTGATACAACATTTGTCCGCTTATAGTTATACATTTGTCCTTACACTCTCACGAGTTCGTACATACTAAATACATCAAAATCCAACCACAAACGACCCGTCAATTCCTTAATTTAAGTTTCAAATTCTCAAGCTGTAAACCCCCAAATAACACCATAGAAATGAGTTTTAGGTAAAAATCTTACCTCCGCGAAGTTCCCTTGAATTCCCTCTTCAAATTGCTCCCACAAGCTCCAACCCGTATGAACATTTTGATGAAATAAGCCAAAATTCGCGAAGGCTACTATTTATATGATCTGACCAGTGAAACCGCACTTGCGGTCCTAAGTGCACACCTGCGGAAATTTCATTTAAGGCCCATTCCGCATCTGCGGTCATCCAACTGCACCTGCGGGCTCGCAGATGCGGTACTCTTTCCGCTTTTACGACTAACCTCCACCAGCCCAAACTCCGCACCAGCGACGCTGATTCCGCACCTGCGGCCACCTATCCGCATCTGCGAAAATCACAGAACAGCAACACCAGCATTCCTTAAGTGCCAAAAATAAATCTGACAACCATCTGAACGCACCTCGAGGCCGTCGGGACCTTAACCAATGATACCCACAACTCATAAATGATCGCCTGAACCTAGTCGAACCCTCGAAACACCCAAAATAACATCGAAACACCAAATCAACCCATGATTCAAGCCTAAGGATTTTCAAACTTTCGAAACTCACCAACGATGCTGAAACTAACCAAACCTCGCCTAAATGACCTGGAAATTTGCACACACATCCAAAATGACACAACGAACCTGTTCCAACTTCTGGAATACCATTCCGACCCCGATAGCTAATTTTCCATTACCGACCGCAAATTGCCCTAAAAATATTTCGCCAATACAGACCATATTCTACCCCGAACCTCCGAAAAAAAATATTATGAACACACTCCTAAGTCCCAAATCACCTAACGAAGCTATCCGAGCTATAAAAACTTCATTCCGATGTCGTTTACCTATAAGTCAACTCCCGTTGACTTTTCTAAGTATTAAGCCAACTTAAGAGACTAAGTGTCTCATTTCTCACCACGACCGCTCCGAACCCGAACTAACCGACCCGACACCACATAAATGAGCTAAACAACACATGATAAAGCATAAATAGAGAAAACGAGGCTAATTTCACGGAACGACCGGCCGAGTCGTTACATTCTCCTCATTTTAAGCAAACGTCGGTCCTCGAACGTGCCTAGAGTTTTTCCAAAAACCACTAAAATTGCCGTGTAACCTACCATGCACATACTCGAGGGGTGATCCCACGTCACCCTGTCCCATATAGGTCCAATAGCACAACACAGTAGAAATGTTTATATCCAACCTGACCCATAAACCTTAGAACCAAATTTCCACTTCTAAAATAATTTACAAGATCAAAATTCCATAATTGTGAACTGAATAAGTCTGGACACGTTGTATCAAGCCATATCCGTAACCCAAGATGCAATTACATAATATACCGCATGACTCAAACACTCATAGCGATAATTCCTAATCACAATAACTTCTCAAAATAACCCAATACCGATACATAATCTCTTATCAAGAAATGCCTCGGTCTAACACTTTCATATATTGTCGATGATGAAAGAAACGCATAGGAACTAGCAACTATTCGTCCGATCAGCCAGTCATGGAGCTCCCCCTTTCTCCGACAGGAACTATAGCAGATTTCTAAGCCAAATTCGATATCATCCTTCCAACCATGTTGTAGTCAACCTGGTAGTTTTCATTCTAGGCCCAATGACCTCTTTTCATTCAACACGAACACTCTGATGACATGACGCATCAATACAATCCAAATCCATAAACTGTGCAACTCTTGCACTCAATAGCAACATTCCACGAACTCAAATCATAGGAAAAATTCACATGAGAGGACTATCATGCCATTAACAATTACCATCACAACACCATTCTAAGAGTCTAGCACACATCGTAAAATCAAAACACGCGAATCTGACACCAAGGATCATACCTCTACATAACTCTGCTATAATGCGTGATCTTATCTAAACGCTGGTCCACATGAAATACTTCAATCCACCTTGCTCAAAATCAATAACAATGTGCAATTCGACATCAAGTACTCTGAGTGCATTACCATAACCACGGGGCAATCGGACAATACCATGCCACACGAATCAGAAAGAAGATAACCAATACGTCTCAATCCCGCAATACCCAATTACTTACCTTACTCAAATCCTGCTATAAAGCCCAAATAAATCTGCACCATATGTGCATATAACCAACAATCACCACTCCTCGCAACACCGAAGGGTAACCCATCGATCACACCAGAATATGAATAAACTCTATGAATATCGAATTGTACATCCCTCAACAATAGCAATTCAGAGTCAACAATTCCGACCTGGTGCAGAACACACACTCATATTGGGCCTACCAATAACCTTAAATCAACTCAGGTCACCCACAACAGATAGATAACTCTCTGAAGGTTCACAATGATTGAATCATGGCGTTTACTAACATCTGACTAGCTTTGCTCGCATCTTCAAAGTCCACAACCACAAAATAATCTCTTTATGAGAACTCTAAATCTCGAAGTCCATGAAGCTCGCAAATTACCATATCTGATCCCAACCACACCGCTCGAATATATAACACATCCCTAATACTCAATCATTCCACGAGGGATACCCCTATAATTCTTCTGTGCCACAAAGCAACCTTGAATATCAGCAGTCGATCCAACAAGAGAGCGTCACAATACCAATGAAGCACCCTTAACTCCACACATTTCCCTTTCTGAAATGTATACCCTCATCAAGCCACCCAATAGTGATATCATCTACCTAGTCATCTGATACTGCCAATGCTGCCTAAGAATTTTTGACCTTCCTCCCAGAATTGAACTGTGACCTCACATATGCAGATCTCAACTCTACACAACATATAGCATACGCCATGCCATCCTATGATAAATATGAAAACCTCATGATCCCTTCTGAGCCAGAAGAAACTACGTATCCAACTAGCCAAGAACTTTCCATTTGATCCATTTAGAAGAAAAATTACTATACATCACCTACGCCAATAGAAAATATGCATCTCTAACCGTGGTAGAAACCATCAAGAACTATCCGAACCCAATTTGTACAACACCAAACCGTTAGGACTGAATCCTTCAAACTCAACCAAGCTACGTAGGTCACCAAAACCTAAGAGAATTTCTAAGAAACACCTGTAAAAACTCATTGCCTCATAACGACCCAAAGAACTAATCATATCTCGTACCATGCCGATCCGACCTACTACAGAGCTGTCCTATTTATCCAAGTTCCTTCTGACTTACCTTTGAAATGATGCTTCTCCTTGCTATAATACCGCAATTCTCAACCTAGGCTCAACACACGAGACCAAGCATAAGACTGTACCGTCAAAGGCTCGTAAGCCGATCCCCAAAATGACCACATTCAAAATACTTACCTGGAGAGACTCCCTGCGAATCTAAAGTCATTGCCTTCACTTTCCTGATACTGATATGTAGAATCCATGATAATGTAGAAATGCCACAAGTCTTGACACCCTCCAACGTAAATCTCAGTTCTAGCCAAATACACATCTTGAATATTCCCAATTGTTACGTATAACCTTGAATTCTTCAGAACCATTCTCGAGAGTCATCCACTCTAAAAAAATCTCAATTAAACTGATCAAACGACCTGACCCCATTTACACACCAACATACTAGGAAGTAACCCACAATTCGAAGAAACCAAGCAATTTCCTACTCCGCACACACTACACCATTTACTATTACAACTCAATCATTCAATAAAACCCATCTACCCATAGAGTACATTACCACCTGTATTCAAAAATTTCCATTACTCGAGTCATCCCCGATCTCAACCCTTGTAAGCCACAACTGATTTTCCAGTATACCTCAAACTAAAACTGATATGACACTTAGGCATGCAATCAACTTATCAACAGTAGACTCCCCCACTTGGCCCAAAGCCAAGATCAAGGCAAACAATAACTCACAATGCACACACGCTATCACCGCCACAATACCGCAGTGAGATTCAACTAATTCCTTCATAATCTCATATAAGTGCCAACTATCTAATGTCTCATTTCATCTACAAACCTTGTATTCACCATTGTAATAGTCATGCCAACTTCCACAAGCGATCTAAACTCAAATTGCAACATATATCAATTTATGATAAAAGAGGACTTGCTACAAAAAAACCTAAGGATCACACAACCTCAGGACACCTCGCATGAAATAGCCCCGCATGCTTAGCCTCAAACTGATCTCTCTCTATACCCTTCCAAAAATCATAACTATTATGCAATCAATTTATCCTTCTGCAACTAAACATAACCAACGCCTACCCTCGAGGCATCAGAATACGCGGTATAAGAACCTGAAGCTAATGGAAGAACTAACATTAGAGCTATGGTCAAAGAAATCTTGAGCTTCTGGAAGCTCTATCCACACTCGTCTGACTACCTGGATACCTTCATTGGACACCATGTACCCCAAGAATGCTACTGAACTGAGCCAAAATTCACACTTGGAGGACCTTGCATCAAGCTTCTCCTCCCTCAATCTCTGCAATACAACTCTCAAATGCTGAGCATACTCCTCCTAGCTACGAGAGTACATCAGGATGTCATCAATGAACACAATAACAAAAGAAATCCAAATTTGGTCGAGATACGCTATTCATCAAATGCAGGAACGTTGTTGGGGCATGGGTCAGCCCAGAAGACATCACAAAAAACACATAGCACAATAGGAAGATCCACTTACCTCTGCAACTATACTACATAAGAGGTCCTTCAATTCACTCACAACTCGAGGCCATATGCCAACTCAAGAGAGAAGTCAAACACTCAATAGTCCTTGCCACATCTCCGGCCAATTATTTTTGTCACAATCAAAAAATCTGAGAACATTTCACCATCAAATCACGCTCACCACATAGTCATCTAGTCACAAAATCCCATCAATAAGGACACGGACAGACATATAAGTCATAAATGCACGTGCTCACACAATCAAAATCTCGGCGCTCAAGCCACAGACAAAACGCAACCTCAAGTCCTCCAAACTGGCCCATTATCAACATGCTAAAATCACATCTCGCACCTCACCATGGAGATTGCAAGACGTTGATGCACAACTGATACCAAGCACTCACGTGCGCATTCGAACACATGAAAGGAATTTAAAGAGTTACGCCTTTAGCTGAATAACTGGATTCGCACAACAAGAATTCAAGAATGTGAGACTTTTCCTAAGGGTTCTACAGCCTCTCGAAGATAAGCACAAACATCTCTGAATCGATCTGCAAGACTCTACTAAACCTGATCATGACCGATGAGTCCTATGTAACCTAGGCTCTGATACCAACTTGTCACGACACTAAATCTAAACTAGTCGTGATGGCGCCTATCGTGGAACTAGGACAGCCAAATTAACACTTAAAACGTAAAGAATCTTTCATTTATATCATTACTAAACTGATAATCCATAAAGGTTTCGTTTAATCCATTTTAAAACAAATAAATCCAAGCCAAATGTTAATTACAACCCCAAGATCCCGGACTCACTGGTCATGAGCATCTATAAAAAATATACAAGTCTGGAACATAAGCTTTATAATAATAAGAGGAAGAAAGCAGGGATGCGGACGCGTGCAGCTATCTCGCAAATCTCCGAGAAATCCCTAAGGCAGGTAAATAGCTCACTCTGCCCTAGCACCTGAATCTGCACACAAGGTGCAGGTAAATAATGTCTGAGAACTACGAAACGCATAAACAAGTCATCAATTCACATTAAATACAAATCACAATCACAGATACGATAATTTGAAACACTTGAAGGTCGATTTCAGTAAAGATTTCCCAAAAAATGTACTTTTCAACTGCTTCCATATAAATCAAGATAATTTAGTTTAGAAATGATAGAATTCATAAATATACTCTCGGGAAAAAATATGTATCATAAACCACCCCTCGGGCATATCATCACTCAGAATCAGTCACTCATCATGCCTCACAATCACTCGACATCAGCCCCTCAGGCAACCTTATAGTCACTCATGCCTCCCAATCACTCGTCACTCGGTACTCGCACTCCGTAGGTACCTGCACTCATTGAGGGTGTACAAACTTCGGAGGGGCTTCTTTAGCCCAAGCGCTATAACAAGCAAAATCATGGCATCAATCACTCTGGCTCATATCCTCACAGATCAGGCCATCGGCCTCACTTGGTCATCATAAACACTATAACATGATGCGGCGAACAATCCGATCCCATAATATACTCACAAAATATTCCCTCGGCCTCACTCAGTCAGAAACCTCTCAAAAAGCCACTCGGGCTATCAGTAAAACGGGGTACTCGACCCAAAATATCATTTTACCTCAAAATAGTGTAAATAAGACTGAGTTTCGAAACCAGTTAAACACAATATGACTTGAGTGTAAATCATAACTCAACACTGTGAGGAATAACAGTAAAAGCCCCCAAGAGGTCCAAACACTTGGCACGAGGCCCAAATACGGCATTCAGCCCAAAACATAGTACAAATCTTTAAAATAGGAAATATCATTTGATCTATAATCAAATACGCAACTTGATAGTTGATACAGGAAGGACCAGGTCAAAATCCCCCAACAGTGCACACCACACACTCTTCATCTAGCATGTGCGCCACTCCAAAATAGCGATACAATGAGAAGTCAGGGGTTCCATACCCTCAGGACAACATTTACAGTCATTACTTACCTCAAACCGGATGAAAATCTACTCTGCGATTCCCTTGCCACTCGACTCAGCCTCAATGTGTCCTGAATATATTCAAAATCAGATTCATATCATCAAAATACGCTAAAGGAACAAAGCCTACTTGAAAATAACCAAATTACATCAAAAATCACGAATTTGGCCAAACCTGACCCTCAAGCCCACGTCTCGGATTCCGATAAAAATCACAAAACTAGAATCCTTATACTCTCACGAGTTCGTACATACTAAATACATCAAAATCCAACCACAAACGACCCCTCAATTCCTTAATTTAATTATCCAATTCTCAAGTCCTAAACCCCCAAATTTAGTCATTAATTTCCATAAATTTCACCTCTAATAAGTCAAATAACACCATAGAAATGACTTTTAGGTCAAAAAATCTTACCTCCACGAAGTACCCTTGAATTCCCTCTTCAAATCGCTCCCACAAGCTCCAACCCGTATGAAAATTTTGATGAAATAAGCCAAAATTCGTGAAGGCTACTATTTATATGATCTGACCAGTGAAACCGCACCTGCGATCTTTCATTCGCACCTGCGGTCCCAGGTGCACACCTGCGGAAATTTCATTTAAGGCCCATTCCGCATCTGCGGTCATCCAACCGCACCTGCGGGCTCGAAGGTGCGATACTTTTTCCATTTCGGCGACTAACCTCAACCAGCCCAAACTCTACACCTGCGATGCCGATTCCGCACCTGCGGCCACTTATCCGCATCTGCGAAAATCACAGAAGAGCAACACCATCATTCCTTAAGTGTCAAAAATCAATCTGTCAACCATCCGAACTCACCCCCGAGGCTTTCGGGACCTTAACAAATGGTACCCACATGTCATAAATGATTTCTCGAAGCTAGTCGAACCCTCGGAATACCCAAAATAACATCGAAACACCAAATCAACCCATGATTCATGCCTAAGGATTTTCAAACTTTCGAAACTCACCAACGATACCGAAACTAACCAAACCTCACCCGAATGACCTGGAAATGTGCACACACATAAAAAATGACACTACAAAGCTATTCCAACTTCCGAAATTCCATTCCAAATCCGATAACTAATTTTCCACTGCCGACCAGAAATTACCAAAAACTTAATTTTGCCAATTCAAGCCAAATACTACTCTGGACCTCCGAAAAAAACATTTCGAACACACTCCTAAATTCCAAATCACCTAACGAAGCTATTCGAGCCATAAAAACTTCATTCCGAGGTCGTTTACCTATAAGTCAACTCCCGGTTGATTTTTCCAACTATTAAGCCAACTTAAGAGGCTAAGTGTCTCATTTCTCACTACGACTGCTCCAAACCCGAACCAACTGATCCAACACCACATAAATGAGCTAAACAACACATAATAAAGCAGAAACAAGGAAAACGAGGCTAATTTCATGGAATGACTAGCCGGGTCGTTACATATTGAAAGATTCAAGAAGGAAAGAAGAACTTTTACTTACCATGACTTTTGTCTTTCCAATTAAATCTGGAAGCCATTTATTTCAACTTTCGAGAGTCCGGTGTAGAAATGTCCAAATTTTTCTGTACCCATTGGGCCAAGTTCTTAACCTTTTGTGGTTCCCAATGAGTAGCGGAAAGGAGAAAATACAAAGTTTACAAATTAAGAAATTTTTTTCAGAACACGAAAAGAAAAAGATATTCGAACACTTATGAAAAAGGTTCCACGATTCAGGAATATCAGGCACTATTGTTGGAAGAATATCCATGATAGCAATAACAACAAACCATTTCATCCAGCTACGGTCGTTGTCGTCATCAACACTGGCGAGGAGGGCGTGGTGGCTGTGTTTTCTTAGCTTCAACACACCTTCATGAACTGGTGAAGATATGTTTCAGCTTGCCCGGTTGAGCATCCGGTTAAGCTGATAATGATTTTTTTCTTCTTTGAAGAGGAACTAGTTCATAATCAGTTCATTTATCAACAAGGACCAATGTGGCTGATCCGGTTGGTGTTTATGTTTTAGGCTTCTCCCGAGTCCTAGCCAAGGAGGTATGTTTCCTTTTTGGTTTCTTGTTTTTGGGTTGGGGACTCCGAGAGGAGGGTGCCTCACCGGAAGCGAGAGAGGCTTCACGAGATCTTTTCTGTCGACGACATTTTACAATACACGATTGACTTCCTCAGGGTCATCGAGAACCTCAAATAGGGGAGGGGGCAAGGTGAAATCCTTTCGGAAGACCTATGTATTGGGTAAAACAGAAAAGTCATATTGAAAGATTGAAGAAGGAAGGAAGAACTTCTACTTATTATGATTTTTGGCTTTCCAATTAAATTTGGAAGCCATTTCTTTCAACTTTCAATAGTCTGGTGTAGAAATGTCCAAATTTTTCTGTACCCATTAGGCCAGGCTCTTAACACGTGGTGGTTCCCAATAAGTAGCTAAAAGGAGAAAAATACAAAATATACAAATGAGGAAAGTTTTTTCAAAACACGGAAAGAAAAAGATATCCGAACACTTATGAAAAAGGTTCCATGATTTAGGAATAGTAGGTTTTGTTGTCGGGAGAATATCCCTGATAGAAACAACAAACTGTTTCATCCAGCCACGGTCATTGTCGACATCAATACTGGTGAGAGGGGCCTGGTGGCCGTGTTTGCTTAGCTTCAGCACACCTCCACGAATTGACGAAGCATTTTTTACTAATCCCATTTATGTGAAGAGTCCTTGAGCTTCTTTCAGTGTTGGAGTTCTCAGCTCGCCCGATTAAGCATCTAGTTGAGCTGATAAAGATTGTTTTCTTCTTTGAAGAGGAATTGGTTCATCATCAGTTCCTTCATCAACAAGGACCACTGTGGCTGGTCCGGCTGGTGTTTCTTTTTGAGTCTTCTCCCGAGTCACAGCCGAGAAGATACGTTTCCTTTTTGGTTTCTTATTTTTGGGTTGGGGACTCTGTGAGGAGGGTCGCTCTCCGGAAGCGAGAGAGGCTTCACGAGATCTTTTCCGTCGATAACATTTTACAATACGCGATTGACTTCCTCAGGGTCATCGAGAACCTTAGAGGGGGAGGGGGCAAAGGAAAATCCTTTCGGAAGACCTATGTATGGAAAAGAGAAAAGTCAAAGTGAAATATTGAAGAAGGAAGAAAGAACTTTTACTTACCATGATTTTTGGCTTTCCAATTAAATCTGGGAGCCACTTTTTTCAACTTTCGAGAGTCCGGTTTAGAAATGTCAAATTTTTCTATACCCATTGGGCCAGACTCTTAACCTCTGGTGGCTCCCAATGAGTAGCTGAAAGGAGAAAAATACAAAGTTTACAAAATGAGTTATGTTTTTTCAGAACATGGAAAGAAAAAGATATACTAACACTTATGAAAAAGGTTCCACGATTCAGGAATAACAAGCGCTATTGTCGGGAGAATATCCATTATAGCAATAGCAACGAAACGTTTCATCTAGCCACGGTCGGTGTCGTCATTAACACTTGTGAGGAGGTCGTGGTGGTCGTGTTTTCTTAGCTTCAACACACCTCCACTAAAGATCTTCAGAGAGTAGAGATTGATCATGTGTGCGAGAGTAAGGGTTTTTTTGGTGTCGGAGCACGATTTTCGGAGGCAAGCCATTCTACGCCCAATTAATGGACCTACTTGAGCCAAGCATATTTGATATCGATGGAAAAATTCTGAAATGGTCGGGTCAATTTCTTTAAAGAAATCCCAGAGTGAAGGGGTATGTATAAAGATACATGAACCCTGGTTTGGAGAAGGCGACCATTTCCACCTTGTTTGGGCCAATGATGTCGATCAATCGCAATCTTTCTTCATGACGGGAATGCTAGCAGGACATATGAAAGAAGGGTACCTGCGAACATGCCGGTGTATATTGCTTTTGGGATTAATAGGTTCTTTTTGGACTTGAAGATCCAACTAGGAGTCAAGTTGGAGACGAATAACGGAATAACACTTGTTTGGTTTATTAAATGCGAGAAGACATGTGTCCTTTCAAGTGTCAGAAACCGTCCAGGAACTTTCTCGTTCTGAATGCCTAATTTTGCGCTATTAACATCTCCAAAATTTATAAGTATTTTGTTTATTTACTCATTTCATTGTTTTTCTTTCTCAATTTTTACTTATTTTTTATTTCATTTTTACTTGTCACAAAAATACCAAAAAACTATTGTCTTTTTGTGTGTCCTCTTTTAATTGACTAATTATTTGATAAGTTAATCAAATTGATTTCTCATATGATTAATTCAATTGTTAGCTAATGATTTTTATTAATTTTTATTTTATTGGTTGGCATTTAGGTTAATTAGACTATAATTTAATAAGATATGATTAAAAGAAATGGGCTAAATTTAAAATGGTTAGGTGGCTAAGAGTGCAACTTCAATTCCAATTAAATGAATGTCAGGATAGTGTTCGACGTAGTTTTAGACCCAAACTATGTTTGTTTGGTTAAGTCACAAAGGGTCAATCCTAGACGCCAGATCTTGTTCAATCCAATGGCCCTGATTTAATTTTCCTTTTCATAGATAAAGCTAGAAAAATCAGAAAATTTACCTCATTTTACCCCAAAATCTAAACCTAGCCTCCCCCATCCCTCTCCCCATAGTCTTCTACCTCAGCCACCTCTGCCACGGCGGCACTGCCATCTGGACATCACCAAACACCCTTAAACCTACATCAATCTCCTCGTCTCTTCATCATCTACCCATATCCAAACCACAAATTCCTGAAATCCTCACCAATCTCCCTTAATCTAGACAAATATGAATCAATATCCCCTTTTTCTTTTGAAACTCATGAAGCTCTGACCACCACCACGCCTCTATTTAGGCCAACCTCGAACTCAAAGCACAACTTTGTTGTTGATGATACCGCGACTGATCTTCGGCTTACTGGAGTTTGCAACCCCGATTAATCAACAAGAAAATCGTGCTCGAAGTTCACATTGTTGTCGAGTTGGCATCCCACCACTGTATCGGGCACTTGAATTTTGAAATTGCTGAAATCCTAATGCCTTTCTTCACGTCGTTAATCTTCTGTTTTCTTTATGATTGATTTTAGTTTCTTAGTCTGGAGTTTTGTCTTGTTTAATTCATTTTTGATTGTGTCGTCGTTCAGTTAGTATGTTTTAATTAATTACTTCACTGTTAATACATATTTTTTTCTTAATTAATGGGCGGTTGTCTCTGATTGGTTGCACTGGTATGAGTTATTTTCCGAGGCAATTGAATGTTGGATTTACACTGATTTTAATCAGTTAGAGTGGTTTAATATTTTAGCTTTTGAAGGGTGAGGGTGAATTATGAAGTAGGGTGCATATTTGGTATGCTTTATACTATTTGAAAACTATTTTGGAGTTACAATAATCCAAAGTACTGCCCACATTTGGTAGGAATATTGTTCTTTGGACATATTTTTTACCAAAGAATTGTCCTTTGAATATTATTGGACAGATTTTTGATGAAAAATTTGTCCTTTGAATAATATTTGACAGATTTTCAATGACAAATGTTTTTCTTCCTCTCCTATATAAGGAGGTCTTTCTTCATTCTAAGAACACACTTGACACATCTTTAAGTCTTGGTTTCCTTTTTGTTTTTGGTATAAAACACATAGTTGATTCTCTGGGTTAACTTTTGAGTTCATTTCGGGTGTTGAATTTGTTGCCGGTCGTGCTGCTATTTGCTGTCATTTGCTGCGTTTGGTTAAGGATTTATCCACATTTTGTGCTGCTATTTTTTCTATATTTTTTTACAACATAGGGTAACTTCCAACCTCTGTAATGCAGATCTTTGAATGAAAATGCTGATATTTTGAATATGTTCAACTGCTGGACTATTTAAAATTGCTTGTTCACGATTAGTAAGCAGGTAAAATTGTTTTACTTTTCACTTCATAAGCATTGTTAAAGACTTGCATTGATAAAAAATGAAATAATAAACTTATTTAAAAGTTTGTATATCTCTCAAATTCAAGGTAGTAGTTTATTTTGATCTAAATACTTTATAGTTTAAAGTTCTATTTTTCGCTTGGCAAGAGAAACGTTTTTCCTCCAATGTAGATGTCCATATTTCGAGTGCCTAGCGTGAGAGTTAACCTAATTCCTTTTTACTGTATATGGAAGCTTTTTTGCAAATGAAGTAGAATAAGTATATAGCTTAATCAATTAATTTCACAACAAATTTTCTTTCATAATTAAAATGATGTCTTGTTAATTTAATTATTTCTGAATTGATTAAGTGTGGGCAAATTTTAGGCACGAATGTAAGTATATAACTTTCTTAAAGTATTTTGCTCATAATATTTTTATCGTTTAATTTAATAACAATAATAAGAACGAAAAAGGTATAATAATATCCTTAAACTATTGGATATAGCTCAATTTTGTCCTCCGTTAACAAACTAAGCTATTAATATCTTCACGTTACGAACTGGACCAATAATGTCTTTATTTTAGCAGTTGTCCATATAAGCCTTCTCAAATGCATTATTGTCTTCATTATAACAGTTTTCCACATAAGCCTTCTCAAATGCATTAATTAACTAACATGACATCTACATAAGCGGATCTCTCTGAAGAATGTTCCCATAAGCCATTAGCGCGTAAAAAGAATAATCAGATTCTCAATCAAATATAAAATTAAAAAACGTAAAAGGTCGGTAAGATAAAGATAACATATTTTACCCATTTTATCCGTAAATGGTACCTGATTATCGATCAAATATAGTTTATCTACATTTGGCTAAAGTTGGTAAATCATTTCGTAGACTAAAGTAATAGCTTTTTGTCAAAGTACGTGACCTATATCTTTATCTTCTTTTACCTTCATCTTTATCTACACTTTTGTCAATAGTTTTATGCTATATATAAAGTTTTGTCGAGACCCTACCGAAAGCAATTAGCTTTGTCTTTTCATATGGTATCTTTAATATAGTGATAAACACACTGTAATGGACGGATTTGTGTTTTCTTTTGTCTTTCCCAACTCCATGGATATTGCTGGATTTTGGTTAGACACGATTGTGTCATTTCGTCGAGCACCTTGTGTCCCAGGTAAAGCTATGATGTTAGAGTCTCGTTGATGATACCCCTGGCCAGATGACGTCTTGGTTATATTCCCATATCACTAGGAGTCGATTTGCATTGATTTTTGTGCAACTGGATAGCTGATACTCCCTTTTCCATTTAGTTCTGTGAAGACGCTGATTTGCAGAAATTTGGAGATTCCTACGGTTGAATTGTGTGAATTTTGGTGAAGATGTGTGTTGAATGACGGAGATGTACTGTTTTTATGGGTATGGATCATCTCTCCCACAGCTTGAAGCTGGGGAGAGGGCTGCGGATCCATGGCAGCATATTCTATAACATATCGCCCTAGAGAGAGGAGAGAGGAGAGAGGAGAGGGGAGAGAGCGTTTAGTGTTTGAAGAACAAGGGTTTAGAGTTTTTTTTTTTGCATACCTTTTACTTTCTTAATCTTATATTTGATTGATAACTGGGTATTTGTTTTTATGGGCTAATGGGTTATTGGAGGCTTAAGAGAGATCCCATTATGTGAATGTCATGTCAGCTAATTAATGCCTTTGAGAAAGCTTATGTGGACAACCGTTAAAATGAAGGTATTATTGGTCCAGTTTGCTTACGTGAGGGATATTAATGGCTCAATTTGCTAACGGGGGATAAAGTTGAGCTATATCCAATAGTTTAAAGATATTATTGTTTCCCTACCATCAAGATACAAAGAAGTTTATCTTTTACAATAAAAGGAACAAACTTCTTTTTTATAGTTTAACTCAAAAGTAATAGGTTTGATAGAGATAAATAATTTTATCTTAACTGATGTCGGGAAGACTCGCTTAAAAATAAAGATATAAATAAAATGTCTAGGTCGTGAAGGCACATCTTGTTCCAATTTTTCTCAAATAAATAAGGTTTTTACATAACTAAATTCGCGTATGCTTCAATCTTTAAGGTGCGGTATACGAACTAAGGTCGGGAATACTCGTCTTAGTTAGTGTAGACTATGGTCGGGGATACTCGTCCTAATTTATTTTTCCAAAAATAAAAGTGGATCATAGGAAAAACATGAGAGACGATTAGAATGCAGTTTATCCAAAATTTGTTATCGTCTCTGTGTTAAAACTAGAAAATCAGAAGAACTGTTAGAAGAAATAGAAAATGTATAAACGATAAGAAATATTCCGAGTCCACAATTTTCTTGTGTGTCCTTAAGGAATTTTAACCCCCTCACAAGTTGCCAAGGTAATGGATTAAATCCTCACACTTACGAATTTGAGAGAGACAGACTGCGAAGTAGAATGCAGCTTTTTTTTTCAGTAAGTGGAAAAAGAAGCCATGCCTTAGAATTTATAGGCAATTATTGGAAGAGATGTGATGTCTGTTCAGGAAAAAGTGTCTGTTCAGGAAGAAAAACAACGTCAGCAAAGGCAGTATTTTTTTGGATTTCAGTTAATTCCGTTAATAAACTGATTGATATTTAATTAATTATTAAATAATTAATTAAATAAACTTTGTCCAAAAAATAATCTTATCGATCGATCATTTGACAAATCCAAATCCAAATCCAAATCCGAATCCGAATCTGAAGCCGAAGCCGAAGCCGAGCGAGCGACGACGACGGCGCGAGGATTCATCCTCTTCAACTTCTTTTAAGAGCTCTAAGAAGTGATCATATATTTATACACAGAAGTGTAGTTGTCTTTCACCAATGTGGTACAAAGTTCATCACAAAAGCTCAGTTGATTCAAATTTTCATTTTCCTCCATTTTAGTTCCCACCATTTCCCAGTTCACACTCTTAGACTTTTAAGCCCAATGCTTAAAGTCCAACAATCCCCCACATGAATAGGAATGGCTGTAATAAGAATGATCATAGATGGACGCTGTGTGATTTGCAAGTAAGGATTAATTGCATCTGGATAAGTAGGTTTCCTTTTGAACTTTCTGTAGTGAACATATGTCTGATATACTCGGTCAATCAGTAGATTTAATATCTTTGAACCGTCAAACTTTAGTGTATACCTATACAACCATATGTCACATAACCAACCCTTAACCGTCTTTTGGTTCTCATTGTTGTGTTCGTTTCAGCCATGAACACCACCTGGTTTTATAAGTGCGTAGAGAATTGGCCTTACAGAATTCTCATTGAAGCGGCTTCACTTCACACTTACATAGGTGATTCCTAAACGTGTAATCTTTTAGATTAACACCACTTCAAACTTAGGTAATCATTAAAGAATGTGTAAAATTCTATCCTTGTTACTATACATTGTCTTCATCACTAGAAGGGACCAAAAAAAAATTTACTTTGACAATGTTGAACCGGTCAATCACAACTTTATTTTAGCTCCTTGAACCTAGATCTCGGAATATCCAAAATTCTAGGTAGAATTACTGCCATGATGACTTGTCCTCGGCCATAGTCTCATTCCCTTAGATAATTTCTCAACTACCTCTCTAGTTAAGCCTTTTGTAAGCGGATCCGCCACATTATCCTTTGATCTTACATAATCAATAGTGATAATTCCACGTCTGCTTAGAAGACTTCCAAGATACTGCTCCACTGCCAACACTAAAAACATATCCACTTGTGGACTTTGTTTCTGTTCAGCCGGTTATCCAATTTGCATCACTATATCCTTCGATAACCGCAGGATATTTATTGTACTGCAAAGCGTAATCTTGGGTATATTCCAAATATCCCAGAACTCGTTTCATTGCCACCCAGTGATGTTTGTTGGGATTATTTGTGAATCGACTAAGTTTACTTATTGCACAAGCTATATCAGGACGTGTACAATTCATGATATACATTAAGCTTCCCAGTACACGAGCATAATCCAATTGAGACGTACTTTTACCTTTATTCTTTACAAGATAATGGTTTAAGTCAATTGGAGTTTTTGCACTTCTAAATTCCAAGTATTTGAATTTTTCAAGTACCATTTTCACGTAATGTGATTGGGACAAAGCCAGACCCTGAGGAGTCCTCTGGATTTTAATTCCTAGAATTACATCGGCCACTCCTAAGTCTTTCATATCAAACTTACTAGCAAGCATTTGCTTAGTAGCTTGAATGTCGGCAATGTCTTTGCTCATTATTAGCATATCATCAACATATAAGCAAACAATGACTATATGATTTGGAACGTTCTCGATGTAAACACATTTATCACATTCATTAATCTTAAAGCCATTTGACAACATTGTTTGGTCAAATTTTGCGTGTCATTGCCTGGGTGCTTGTTTTAGTCCATAAAGGGACTTAACAAGTCGGCACACCTTCTTTTCTTTTCCCGGAACCACAAACCCTTCAGGTTGGTTCATGTAAATTTCTTCTTCCAAATCACTATTTAAGAAGACCATTTTACCATCCATTTGATGGATTTGAAGACTATACAAGGCGGCTAACGCTATTAGCATCCGAATGGATGTAATTCTCGTTACCGGTGGGTATGTGTCAAAATAGTCAAGACCTTCTCTCTGGCTAAATCCTTTGACAACAAGTCTTGCCTTGTATTTGTCAATAGTACCATCGTTTTTTATTTTCTTCTTGAAAATCCGTTTAGAACCCAAAGTTTTGTTACCTGGAAGAAGATCAACCAGCTCCCAAGTGTGGTTGCTCAATGTGGATTCTATTTCACTATTGATAGCCTCTTTCCAATATTGTGCTTCTGAGGAAGACATTGCTTCCTTGAAGGTTCGAGGCTCATTTTCTAGCAGAAATGTCAGAAAATCTGGACCGAATGAAGTAGATGTCCTTGGACGTTTACTTCTTCTCGTAATTTCCTCATTAGGAATACCATTTGTTGTTACCTCCCGAGGTCGTTTGGACTTTTGGTAGGAAAATTCACTTTGCTTTTTATATGGATAAATAGTTTCAAAGAATTCAGCATTGTCTGATTCTATTATCGTATTAACGTGGATCTCAGGATTTTCTGATTTATGAACCAGAAACCGATATGCCTTGCTATTGGTTACATATCCAATAAATACACAATCAACCGTTTTTGAACCTATCTTCACCCTTTTAGGCTTAGGAACTTGTACTTTAGCTAAACACCCCCACACTTTGAAGTATTTCAAGCTGGGTTTCCTTCCTTTCCATTTTTCGTACGGGATGGACTTTGTTTTACTGTGGGGTACACGGTTGATTATTCGATTTGCTGTAAGTATAGCTTCCCCCCACAAGTTCTGTGGTAAACCAGAACTTATTAACAAGGCATTCATCATCTCCTTTAATGTTCGATTCTTTCTTTCCGCAATTCCGTTAGATTGAGGAGAGTACGGGGCAGTTGTTTGGTGAATAATGCCATTTTCCAAACATATTTGTTCAAAAGGAGATTCATATTCTCCACCCCTATCACTTCTTATCATTTTGATCTTTTTGTTAAGTTGTGTTTCAACTTCATTCTTGTATTGCTTGAATGCATCAATTGCTTCATCTTTACTACTAAGTAAGTAAACATAGCAATATCTTGTACTATCGTCAACAAAAGTGATGAAATACTTTTTCCCATTGCGAGATGGCGTTGATTTCATGTCGCAAATATCTGTGTGACTTAAATATATAGGACTTGAATTCCTTTCGACAGACTTATACGGAGGCTTAGCATACTTGATTCCACACAGATTTGACATTTTGAGTTAATGCAATCAAATTTTGGCAATACTTCCAAATTAATCATTTTCCGTAATGTTTTGAAGTTGACGTGGCCTAAGCGTGCATGCCATAAAGTGTTTGACTCAACTAAGTAAGAAGAAGCTTCAACTTTATTGATAGGAATAGCTATTACATTTAGCTTAAAAAGGCCCTCATTCAGGTAACCTTTGCCTACATACATATCATTCTTACTTAAAACAACACTATTGGAAACAAATACACACTTAAATCCATTTTTGACAAGAAGTGCTGTAGATACTAAATTCTTGCGAATTTCTGGAACATGGAGAACTTGATTTAAAGTCACAATTTTTCCAGCTGTCATCTTCAATGCAATCTTGCCAATTCCTTGGATTTTGGCCGTAGATGAATGTCCCATGAAAAGAGTTTGTTCGGGTCCTGCAGGAGCATAAGAAGAGAATAAATCCTTGTTTGCAAAAATATGGCGGGTGGCTCCAGAATCAATCCACCACTCTCTTAGATTTCCTACCAAGTTGCATTCTGACAACATGGCACACAAGTCCTCCACTTCAACCACATTTGCTTGATTCTTCTTCTTTTGTGACTCTTTCTTTGGAGCGCGGCAATCTATGGCCTTATGTCCGGGCTTTCCACAGTTGTGACAACTACCTTTGAACTTCTTCTTGTTCGGGTAATTCTTTGGTCCAGATGCCTACTTTCTCTTCTTTTTATTTCCCGGTGCTTCCTCAATAATGTTAGCTCCCATTATTGTCGAGTAGCCACGTGACTTCTTTTCAGGATTTTTGTTGTCTTCTTCTATCCTTAGACGAACAATTGGATCCTCACGTGTCATCTCTTTGCGCTTTTGCTTCAAGTAGTTCTTAAAGTCCTTCCATAAAGGAGGTAACTTTTCAATGAAGGTAGCAACTTGAAACGCCTTATTTATGACCATACATTCAGCAACGAGGTCATGCACGATGACTTGTAATTCTTGGACTTGAGTGATGACCGACCTAGTGTCAATCATTTTAAACTCAAAAATTTTTGCAGCAACGAACTTCTTAAATCCAGCATCTTCGGTCTTGTAGTTTTTCTCAAGAGCGTTCCATAACTCTTTTGAAGTTTCCATGACACTATAAACATTATACAAGACATCCTCCAAACAACTTAAAATGTAATTTCTGCATAAGAAATCAAAGTGTTTCCATGCTTCAATTACCACAAATCGTTCAGGCCCAGGAGTATCTTCTCCAATGACTTGAACATCCTCCTTGATGTATCGTTGCAGACTTAGCGTAGTTAGATACAAAAACATCTTCATCTGCCAACGCTTGAAGTCTGTACCGGAAAATTTCCCGGGTTTTTGTGTCGGTGCCATTGTATGTGTTGGTCTTGACGAAGCAGCATCACTCGATGAAGCACTCGTTCCAACAGTACTTCCATTAGTTTGGTTTTCATTCGTCATGTTTCTGTAAAGTTGGAAACAAACAGAACTTTGTTAAATCAATAAAGTTTTGATATCTTCAAACTGAATACCAAACAAAACATACAACACATAACAATGGTGAAGTTTTTATATACTTCAAACCCGTACGTTTATTATTCCGGTAAAGTTTTGATATACTTTAAACCGGACAGAATAATTATTGGAGTAGAAAGCACAAGGCTTTAGTCTCCAAACCAAATATATATAACAGTTCAATATAAATTTCACCACAGAAATGTTAAGTAAAATTCCTTAAGCTTGTTATCGCCTCTGTGTTAAAACTAGAAAATCAAAAGAACTGTTAGAAGAAACAGAAAATGTATAAACGATAAGAAATATTCCGAGTCCACAACTTCCTTGTGTGTCCTTATGGAATTTTAACCCCCTCACAAGTTGCCAAGGTAATGGATTAAATCCTCCCAGAATGAAATGGAATAACCTTCCTGCAACAGTGGCAATACAAACTACAAGACACCAATAAACTCAAAGAACGGAGCAAACTCACACTTACGAATTTGAGAGAGAGAGACTGCGAAGTAGAATGCAGTTTTTTTTTTCAGTAAGTGGAATAAGAAGTCATGCCTCAGAATTTATAGGCAATTATTGTAAGAGATGTGATGTCTGTTCAGGAAAAAGTGTCTGTTCAGGAAGGAGAACAACGTTCAGCAAAGGCATCATTTTTTTTGGATTTCACTTAATTCTGTTAATGAACTGACTAATATTTAATTAATTATTAAATAATTAATTAAATAAACGTTGTCCAAAAAATAATGTTATCGATCGATCATTTTCCAAATCCGAATTTGAAGCCGAAGCTGAAGCCGAAGCCGAAGTCGAAGCCGAGCGAGCAACGACGACGGCGCGAGGATTCATCCTCTTCAACTCCTTTTAAGAGCTCTAAGATGTGATCCTATATTTATACACGCAAGTGTAGTTGTCTTTCACCAATGTGGTACAAAGTTCATGACAAAATCTCACTTGATTCAAATTTTCATTTCTCTCCATTTTATTTCCCACCATTTCCCAATTAACACTCTTAGACTTTCAAGCCCAATGCTTAAATTCCAACAAAATTAATTCAAGCCAAGTATAGTCAATAAAGCGACCATGCTAGAATCACGGGATTTGAGGAGTGCCTCACACATTCTCCCTGGTCAACAGAATTCCTCCAGTCTCCTGTGTTTGCAGACAAATAATAAATAGAGTCAACTTTCCTTTGATCAGGGATCAAATAAAAGGTGACTTAGAAGTCTCAAAAATAACTCCAAGTGGCGGCTCTGTAAATAGAACAATCTCTAGTCAAATTTGTCACTTTAGCTAAAAAAGTCCCTTTAACCACGCAATACATATATATCTTTTGGGGGTAAAAAGGGATATAACACTCGCCAAGAAAAGGGGACTTATCTACTTCCCGGTAACACGAGGTTGTGTCACCGGAAAGTATGGGGATTATCTGTATGAGATGAAATTGGTTAGCGTTAGTTTGATGAATGACGAGATGACATGTGGAACTAAAGAAAAGTAAGATGTTAGTCAGGAAATAACTGGGCGAATCCCGAAGCATCGAATCCGGGAACAAAGATTTGAAAGTAAGACATCGGTTGAAAAGCACAATGTTGAATGAGCAGTCGTTACAAGGAATCTCTGTATTTATGGTCAATCATTATGGAGCCATCAATCGCGGTTTTATTCTCATTCAAGAGAAGCTTGATTTGGGGATCTTGTCTCCCTAAATAAATCTATAAATAGGAGAATTAAAATTCATTGTAGGACACGAAATATTTTGTACACAAAAGCTAAAATCAGTTCTCATTCTATAAAATTGCTCTTTTACTTTGTTTTAAATATTGTTATTGTTTTTGCTATCGGAGAAGCTATATTCATATCTAGGCTCATATTTCCTCTAAGTTTATAATCTTATTTTTGTTCTTATTTATTAATATATTTCTGAATCAAATTATTTTATTTGTCTATAAATTACGGTACAAATTCATCTATACTGTTTTTCGAGTATATAATGATTGTGCGATATCTCAGGAGAAAGAAAATATATGATGAGACACACAAACATGAATGAAACTGAGTCTCAGAAAATGCGAGTCTTAATTCAACAAATGGGATAGAAGGCTATTAATCAACGTTACTCGGACGCGTGGCAGATAGTTTCTATAAGGATATTCGAAAGGTTTTAGCTAAAATCATCCCTTATGTTTGCTCAAAATTATGCCAGTTTTTTGTGCTTATTTGTATCCAATCCAATCAAACCAAAATCTATCTATATATAATAGGAGAAGCAAAGACATCATTGTAAGCCAAGTGACAACATAATAAAAAGCAACTTGGTAATGTTAGGACAAAATTAATTAGGTTAAGTAATAGTTAGTTTCTTTCCGAATTTAAATTTTAAAATAAATAAATTATGCACTATGTGTTATTAATAATTAGTTACTATTTCTGAATTTGAATTTAAACATAGAAGAAAAGTATAAATTTAATTTGGAACAGTTACAAGAAACATAGTAAAAAATATAAAAATAAAATAGAAGAAATGTCTAATTGCTTATTTCATATAATGTAGAAAAAAAATTCTCAAAATATTGATACATTTTAATTATATAATTATATTATTACTCATCCGTTTTCATATTATTGCAACAAGATTTATCAGTTGACGGGTTTATATAATAATATTATCAACGATTTCATGAAAAAATAAAAATACAATAAATATACGGGTTAATATAAGTGGTTTCTCAATGGATTTTTTCGCCTCCTGCTAATCTATACTATATTAAAAACATGAAGACCCTTAGCGAAATGTTGTTCGCCTTTTTTACCCTTTAAAAGGGTTCACACTAGATAAACTAGTCAATTTATTAAACATTTCCTAATATTTAGGACATGAAAATTAAATTGGTTATTAAATCTTTCCTTATTTAAATTAGATACCTAAAATATAGGACTTCAAAAATTTACCTTAACTAAATGTGTAAAAATCAATTATTTGGTATGTTAGTACGAAAGTGGTCCTAATGGCACTCTAATTATATTCATGACGAACAAAACAATTTTTAACATCAAATAAGAAATTTCTTTAAAGAACTATTTTACTTCATTTAGTATTTAAAACAACTTAATTCTAATTATATGGTATTAATGAGAGACTAAAATTAATCTATATCTATACTATATTAAAAGTACAAAAGTCTTAGGTTACATCCTGTACCTTGGTATTAGGATGTGCCGTAGTAAATCCACACGAGTTCGAAGGGATTATGTCCATTAGGAGGTTATAGAGGATTTAAGACATTACTATTATGAGACCCTAGAAGTTTACAACTTTGATATCGTTAGATATTATGTTAGTGTGGGATTTTCTTTTAAGTGAAGTATTTTAGTAAAGTTTTATAAGTATAATTTAGGATAGTTATCATTATTACTATTTTCGAATATGGTAAATTATATATCTAATATGAGAAAGTGTTGGATCAAGAAGTTGAATGGTTTTGAAGATTGACAAATGAACTCAGAGTTGAACCAGGTCAATCACTAGAGACATAGACATGCAGAGTTAATGACACGTGAGGTGATCGCAAACAGGAGATAAGCACAATCAGTGATCTGAAAATATATCTCCTGGTCGAAAAGGTTGCAAATTGATAGGGAGATGGACTCCTTATTCAGTAAGGACAGAATCAAGATAGAAGAGGATCTAGGGAGTTGAGATCAACTAGAACTCTCCACCAAGGAAGAGTTGCATCAGAATTGGAAGAGCTGCATCCTAATTCTAGTATATCTCATTTTCTACGGATACTATATGGTCAAGAGTTCTTATTGACATATAAGCAAAACAAGAATTGAGAACAAAATTACAAAAGCAATTTTGTAAGCAGTTCGTGTAAGAATTTCCTGTGCGATTCTAAAGCTACTTGAACCAGCTAGAAGAACATGTTCCATCTGTTGTCTTTTAGTTTAGTTTATTTGTAGTAGGTAATTAAAAAGTGTATCTTTCAGCTTTATCTAGAAACATTTGTAATAGGTACTGAGTATTCAAGTTAGAGTTAGCTTGAAGGTTGTCGCAAATAGCTAGAGGCTAGTTTACCACAAAGGGGTAGATTTAATCATTAGGTTAACAAAAGAGTTTATTTTGTGTGGTATTGACATAGATAAATAACAAGTGGTATCAGAGCGGGTTATCCGTGAAGAGGCTAACACCATAGGAAAAGATCAAGATGAGTGCACCACTTGGGAACTAGGAAGGACAATCAACTGTTAGGCCACCACTTTTCAATGGTCAGTACCACTCATGGTGGAAGAACAGAATGAAGGATCACTTAATTGGAGAAGACTATGAACTATGGGACATAGTCACTGACGGTCCTTTGGCCACCATGAAGAAGACTGCAGAAGGAGTAGATGTTCTAAAGACAAGAGCTGACTACACTGGTGAAGACTTAAGAAAATGGGAAGAGAATGCCAAGGCCAAGAAGTGGCTTGTGTGTGGACTTGGTCCAGATGAGTAAGTAGAATTCAAATCTGCACCATTGCCAAGGAATTTGGGACACCTTGCAAGTGGCTCATGAAGGAACTACACAAGTGAAAAGATCCAGAGGTACATTACTATATTTTCAATATGAAAATTTCTCTATGAAGGAAGGAGACCCATCCAAGAGATGTACACTAGGTTCACTACTATGACAAATGAACTAAAATCTGTTGGAAGGACTATCCTTGAAGAAGACAAGGTTGAAAAGATTTTGACAAAGGTTCTGCCAATCTCTTGGGAGAGTAATATCACTGCTATTCAGGAATCCAAGAACATGGAAACCCTCAGATTGGATGAGCTAATTGGAAACCTCACTTCCTATGAACTTAGAAGGCAGACAATGAAGATGGATGCTCCAAACAAGGAAAGAAGTATGGCACTGAGAATTACTGAGGGAATAGATCTGGAGGAAGATGAAATGGCTATGATCACCAAGGAATTCAGAAACTATCTCATCAGGAAAAAGGACATCCCAAGAGGTGGAAACTATAATAAGGCAAAGGCACCAGAAAAACCCACGAACGAGGGATGCTACAAATATGGAAAAACTGATCATCACATCAAGAACTGTCCTCAGTGGGAAGTTGAATAGAAAAAGGAAATATTTGAACGAAGGAACCGGAAGAAGGAACTGGTTCATCCCAAGAAAAACACAACATCAACAAAAGCTACAGTTGCTGCTTGGGGAGAAAGTTCAGATGAAGAATCAGATGATGAAGATGGAGATGAGCAAGCACTCATGGAAATTGGTGAATCGGATGAGGAATCAGAGGTAAGTATATCTCATCTCAAAAACAAGATTAAGTTCTTACCCAAAGAAAAAATCTCTGAATTATTACTTGACTCCATTGATGATTCTGAAGAAATAAATAAAGAAAAAGAACAGCTGTCTAAGGAGTGTGTAATGTTAAAAGCAAAGTGTAAGAACCTGGAGCTCAGAGTAAGTGAATCTGTAAATGAAAATACTGCCTTGAAGAATCAGGTTCATCCACTTGAAACTAAGGTCCTAGAGTAAAATCTAAAAATTTAAAACTGAAACAAGGAACTAGCAAGAAGATAGCTGACAACTCTCAACTCATGTTAGAAGAAAATTTAGGCAGACTAAAGGATGAGTTGTGTAACAGAGATGAACAGTTAAGAGTGCTAAAAGAGGAACTTAGAAAGGTCAAACATGAACTGGATCGAACATGCAAATGGAATAAATCTTCTAATGCCTTGACATGGCTTCAAGAAAATCACAGTAGCAATAGAAGAGGACTTGGCTTTGGGAGTCAACTACCTAAATGGGATCCCAAAAGTAAGTACCTCAGACTTCCTGAGAACAAAATCTGCACCCACTGTGGTAAGAGTGGTCACCACAAAATTGAATGCAATGCAAAAGAGTAGGCCAGTCAAAGGAATAAAAGCTTTGTTCGAAAGAAAATTGGGCTGCCAAATTGGGCCAGAAGGAGCTTAATTCATCTTTTTTCTTATAGAAAAGGACCCAAACTAGTTTGGGTTCTTAAGACTAACCCATGATTTTCTCTTGCAGTTTCAAGTGAAAGGGAGAATTCAAATATGGTACTTGGATAGTGGCTGCTCAAAGCACATGACAGGGAACAGGGAACAATTCCTTTCACTTGAAAACCTCAAAGGAGGAAATGTCTTCTTTGGAAATGGGAAGAAAGGTGAAATTATTGGGGTTGGTAAGGTAGTTAAGGATGGCACACATTCCATTGAGAATGTTTACTTGATAGATGGCTTGAAATATAGCCTAATAAGTGTGTCACAACTGTGTGACAGAGGTAACCTGGTTGCATTCACTTCTACAAAATGTTTTGTGATTAATCTTATCATTGACAAGATTGTTTTTCAGGGAAAAATAGTGAATAATATCTATATCATAGACCTGTCCACACTATCAGAAAATGAATTAACTTGTTTGAGTGTGTTGGACAGTGATCCCCTCCTTTGGCACAAAAGACTTGGACATGCTAGCTTAAATCAACTCAACAAACTACTCTCCAAGGACCTAGAGATAGGTCTCCCTAACATTAAGTTCAAGGAAGACAACGTTTGTGAGGCTTGTGCAAGGGAGAAACAGGTAAGATCATCTTTCAAAAGCAAAAAAATGGTAAGAAGAGGCCAGATTAACTATGTGTCTCAAATAAAAAGAAACTTCACTTGAAACGTTGATAATACGGATTCGCATAGAAGAAGAGGCAAGAGGCCAAGATGCACATATGCAATCGGAAGAGAGCTTTCTACAACCCGTCACTACAAAGGTAAATTTAATTACTTTAAATAATATTACTCCTGAAACTCACAAAAATACTTCTTTGAATCTGAATAAGAAAAATTATGGTAGACCTCCCAAGAAGAATAATGGTGCAAACAACGAAGCACAAAATCAAAAAGTTCAAATTGCGAACCATGCTTAGTCTGTGGAAAGAGTGGGCATATTGCTCGATTTTGCAAATTTAGGAAACGTGATCCTGCACTACAGGCAAATTTAGGAAAATATTGATGGATGGTGGGCTGATTTTGGAGCAAACCGTCATATTTTCTATGATAGAGATTGGTTTAAAGTGTATAATCCATTTGAGGAGCCCAAAATCATTATGCTTGGTGATTCTCACACAACCCAGATGCTTGGAAAGGGAGAGGTCGAGTTGAAGTTTACTTCAGGAAGAGTATTAACGTAGAAAGACGTACTTTATACTCATTCAATGAGAAAAAAATTGATGTCTAGTTTTCTTCTTAACAAGGCACACTTCAAAGAAATTATTAAGAGTGATCAATATATAATAGTTGAAAAGGGTATTTTTGTGGGTAAGGGGTATGCATGTGATGGGATGTTCAAGTTGAATGTTGAGATGAATAAAATTTCTTCGAGTTCTGTTTATATGCTTTCTTCTAGTAATTTTTGGCATGCTCGTTTATGTCATATTAATAATTATTATGTGGGAATCATGAGTAGTTTAGGATTAATCCCAATGATTAAAATGATTTTTAAAAATGCGAGGCTTGTAGTAAAGTCAAAATAACTAAAAGACCTCATTTTCAAGTTGAAAGAAATCTGAATTATTAGAATTAATTCACACTGGTATTTGTGAACTTGGAGGAATTTTAACCCGTGGAGGAATAGATATTTTATCACTTTTATTGATAATTTCTCTAAATACACATATGTTTACTTGATGAAAAATAAAAGTGATGCGTTTGAAAATTTTAAAAATTATCTCCATGAGGTTGAAAATTATTTCGGTAGAAAAATAAAAAGAATTAGAAGTGATAGAGGCTGTGAATATGAGTCTAATGAATTTAATTATTTTGTGAGATCATTGAGAATTAATCATGAAACTACTCCACATTATTCTCCTGCATCAGATGGTGTTGCTGAAAGAAAAAATAGAACTTTAGTAGAGTTAACCAATGCCATGCTTATTGAGTCAAATGCAACTTTAAATTTGTGGGGTGAAACTATTTTGACTGCATTTTATGTGTTGAATAGGGTTCCTCATAAGAAAATAAAGTTGACACATTTGAGTTATGGAACAATTGCAAGGCAAATTTGGGTTATCTGAAAAATTGGGGTTGTTTAGCCTATGTTAGGCTAACGGATCCTAAAATTATAAAATTGGGTAAAAAAGTTACCACTTGTGCTTTTCTTGGTTATGTTTCTCTTAGTACATCCTATAGATTTTTAAATCTTGAAGAGAATATAATTATAAAATTAGGTGATGCTATTTTTCATGAAAATAAATTTTCATTTGAGTCTAGAAATAGTAGGGGTCAAAGAGATAAAGATAATTTTTTGTCTATGACTAGTTCTTCTACTTCTATTTTTCAAAATGAAGAAAACGATGCTTTTGAGTCAAGAAGAAGTAAAACAGGTAGAATAGAAAAAGATTTTGGTCCTGATTTTTATGTTTTTAATATTGAAAATGAACCTCTTACTTTAAAAGAAGTTTTATTGTCACCTGATGTTATTTTTTGGAAAGAGGATATAAATGATGAAATGGAGTCACTAATTTCTAATAAAACTTGTAATTTGGTTGATTACCACCAAGTTGTAACACAATTGGGTGCAAGTGAGTATTAAGTAAAAAGTGAACACCGGATGAATCAGTTGATAAGTATAAAGCTAGGTTAGTTGCTAAAGGTTTTAAGCAACTACAAGGACTAGAACATTTTGATACTTTTTCTCCGGTAACCAGAATTACATCTATTAGATTTTTAATTGCTATTGCTGCAATTTTTGATTTGCATATTCATCAAATGGATGTAAAAACTGGTTTGTTAAATGGGGACCTAAATGAAGAAATTTGTATGAATCAACCTTAGGGTTTTATAGAAGCTGGCCAAGAAAATAAACTGTGTAAACTTACTATATCTCTATATGGCTTGAAACATGCACATAAACAATGGCATGAAAAGTTTGATTCCTGCATGATAGAAAATGGTTTTAAATCAAATGAGTGTGATAAGTGTATCTATCATAAGTCTTGGAATAATTCACATGTAATTATTTGCCTCTATGTTGATGATTTGATTTATATTTGGCTCTAACATGAATGTTATTGGATAAACTAAAAGCATGCTTAGTAATCGTTTTGACATGAAAGATTTGGCTTAGGCAAATTTCATTTTTGGAATGAAGATTACTAGAACATGTGATGGAATTTTCCTTGATCAGTCACATTATGTTGAAAAAATTAAAAAAAAATATAATTTTATTGATTGCAAGCATGTTGTAATCCTTTTGATTCAAGTGTTCACTTATTTCCTGTACAAAGTGACAATGATATGATAAATTAAAAGGAATATGCTAGCTTAATTGGAAGCTTGAGATATGTGACTGATTGTACTCGACCTGATATTGCATATGTAGTAGGAGTACCTAGTATTTACTAGCAAGCCAGGTAATGAACATTAGCATGCCATAACAAGAGTTATGAGGTACTTGGTACAAAAATGTATGACTTATTTTATAAAAAATATCCTTTTGTACTCGAAGGCTTTTCTTATGAAGATTGTAACACTTTGTCTAGTGATTCATGTTCTACCACAGGTTATATTTTTACTTTGGGAGGTGGTCCTATTTGTTAGAAATTGAAAAAGCAAACAATAATTGCTAAATCTACAATGGAAGCTGAGGTAATTGCTTTAGCTTCTTCCGGTGAGGAAGAGAATTCGTTGAGAGTTTTATTATTTCAAATTCCTTATTTTAAAAAATCAATTCCTCCTTATTTAATTCATTGTGATAGCACCGCTGCAAATGGTAGAGTACAAAATTATTATTATAACAGTAAATTCAGACCTATAAGGAGAAAACACAGTACTATGAGATCATATTTGACAAGTGGTACTATTAATGTTATGTTAAATCTAGTGATAATCTTGTAGATCCACTGACTAAGTCCTTAGCAAGAGAAAGGGTCTGGAGCACATTGAGGGGGATGGGATTGAAACCCATAAATTCATAAGTCATATATGAGGAAACCCAGCCTGGGGAATAGAGATCCTATAACCAGGTTCAATAGGAAGAACGAATCATATGATGTCTTGGTTTAAAATGCATTATTTTTGTTATTATTCCACCGCTATGGTGTGAGAGCATTTATCATGTAATGATTTCCGAGGTTGAGTTTTATTAAGTCTTAATGAGAATCTGTAGCTCGTATGAGTGGGGTGTTAGAGTTACAGGAGCACCCTTGACAGATTTCACCTATGTGAGTTTGGAAGTAGGCCGCTTCCTATGAGAATTGGGCTTGTTCTCAAAAACATTAATGAAAATTGGGATAGCACAAGGCCGTAATGTGCTGACTAATAAAGCTCATGTCAACACCTTGATTACAATGTGTAAGCAGTGATATTTTATTTCCCTAAAGCAGTCATAGTTCAAGTTTGAGACCACTGCTGACTCTAGAGTAAAGATTGTTATTTTGCTAAGTGGAGGTTCAATGCAGAGCACACGTTCACTATGCATGATAGTCTCCTTTCAACTGGTAAACTCTCTTATATATTTTAATATTAAAATGATTGAGGGAATATTAGTGTAATTGTATTTTATTATTAAAATAAAATTCTCATAACTCCTATAACTCCCATTACTCCATGAAGTAGAAAATGTCTATAACTCTTTTGTTAAGCTTCTCCCATGTTCTACCACTAATTATTCCATGTTCTCCATGATGTCATAACTTATTACCCCGCTTTCTTCCAATTTAATTCAAGGAAGAATTCCTACACCTGTAAATAGGAGTCTTTCTCCAATATTGTGGTGTGAAAAAAATAATTGTAGAATGTTTCGATAAAGTGAGGTTAAAGTTGTGAAAAAAAGAAGAAGAGAGTTTTTTACTTTTGTTGAAGGAAGGTGTTCATCTTGGTGGAGCTTTGGACTCAACAACTTGTCCAGAGTTTGTTCGAGTCATAAGACGTGATGGGGCTATTATATCCTTGGGGAAACAAGTCAAGAGGATTATTGCTGGACCAGTGAAAATTTAGCTGCAGTTGGCTTGAATCTCCTCAAAGAGAGCGAGATATCCGCGCCTTAGCCTGGAGATATTTTATTTTCTTCATTTTATTTTTCAACTGTAATTTTATTTTCATCAACACATAATCACTAACAATTTAGAAATATTTATTGAACTGAAATTTAGTAAGTTTCGATACGCATTTCGTAATATTTCATACAAGATATTTCAAACCAATTTATCTCTTCACTTGAATTTTCTTTATGTCAAGGGATTAACTACATAATTAAATAAAATTAGTTTTGCTCTATTTATAAATATAATTTTCAGATAAAGGAGATTTACTTGAATCCCTATTCTTTAACCTTGCTCTGCCACTAAAGATATTCGTGCGTCGTAAAAACATATAGACTAATATATATCTATGTATCTTTTATATATTATTATAAAAATATAAAATGTTGAACGATAAAAATATCCTTGACATGTTGATAAAGTTTTATGTCCTATATTATTTTTTTAAAGAAGCAATATAATATTAGATAAAATTGTAGTATTGGGTATAATTCTTTTTGGACTCTACATCATCACTCCCAACATGCATGCTATAGAGGATAGAATTTCTAATTCTTCTTGAACATCAACAACTCAACGCCAACTTTCCTTGTACAAGATAGATCCTAATACTTTTAATCTAAAGATTTAAAGTTTAGGATACAAGTTAAGGAGCGTCTCTACCATATTATAAGTCCTATTCGCTAAAGACTCCAACAATTCGTCCTTTCTGAAAACAAATATAAAAGTTTTACTACTAATATTATTCAAGTCTTTCTCAGGTTTGATGAGCAAGAATCTAACTGGCAGTAGATGGAGACATGCAGTCTGAATGTTCTGTAGAAGTTGGGTGAAAATTGTATTTTTACTGGAAAAGCCATGTTATATTTATTTACATAATAAGTAGGAACTGTTCCAAACCAAACACAATAATCTTTTTGAATTCTTTGTTCTCACTACTGTTTTATACAACTCAAAAAAAAAAAATATGGGAGAGAATTTGAGTTAATTGTTGAAATTCGACTTTCATTGGCTTTGTAAATCCAGGAGAAATTTTGCTACCATTTCTGCAACAATATAAGTGAAATACTTAAATTCCTTAAAAACAGTAATTACACTATCAAACCAAGTATATTTCATACCATATTTTGCAATCTATTTTGAATATCTATGTACGTGTTGTTGTTGTTGTTATTATTGTTATTATTATTATTATTATTATTATTATTATTATTATTATTATTATTATTATTATTATTATATATTGGAATAGTCATTTAATTAATTTCACAATGTTTAAGATTTCAAAATTGACAATTTTTTTTTCCTGATTTCTCACCCATTATTCGGTATCCACATTGGGGCCCGACTAACCCGGATTCGCGCCGGGAAGCCCCACATTAGGGGATAAAGCGCTCCTTAACAAAGACGACTTCATACCTAGGGGCTCGAACTCGAGACATCTAGTTAAGGATGAAGGAATACTTACCACTCCACCACAATCCTTGTTGAGTCAAAATTGACTATATTAAGTGTATGAAAACCTTCTTTATTTGAATTATACGTGATGTAACAGTTTTGAAAAGGAGAAATAATGATAATTTAAGAACAAAAGGAAGAGTAAGATAAGTCTTCGTTTTTTGTTTCAACTTGGTTTCCGTTTGATTCAATTTCGAAACCAAAAGTAAAATACAAAAGAAATATTTTAGATTCATTTAAAAATAAATAATTGTATTGCTAAGATCCTTTCTTTTTTAGGTTTACAATTTTTTATAAAATATTAGGTTTAGTAGTCCTTATTTTCTTTTCTTGGCTTAGGAGTCATTATTTTCCTTATCTTTTCCATTTTTAGGAGTCATTTTTTTTAAGGTTTATGAGTATTTTTCTTCAAAAAATAAAACTAAAAAGTCATTTAATTTTTTTTCTATTATTTACGAATTTGAAATCAACTAAATGTTTTGCTTTTAAACCATGCTTGGGGGTAAGCTTAACTAATAAAATATTTTAAATTTAAGAATATAAAAGAAAAAAAAGTTTTAAAAATACAAACTTTAAACCATAAGAATGAAACATCAGAAAATAAAATGTATTTTAGGTGAGTTGTCATTAATTATTTTTCTTTGTTTTAATTTTCATTTCAACAAATAAAAACATCCCTATATATATATATATATTTTTTTTTTACATACTAAGTTACTTGTTATAAAATATTAACATAATGTAGTCATTTAAAACTTATCATTGATGACTTAATTTACGTGTTATTCTTGCAGACATATTTTATTGAATGACATTAACTACATTAGGGCTAGTTTTAAGAAAATCATATAGGACTTTTCCTTATACACGTCCTAAACTATTGATTAATGATAGTATTGATACCGGGAATATCATATATTTAACGTTATGATTGTTAATAGATCTTTTCTTCTCATTCTTTCTTTCTTCATACCTCTTATTTTAAAACAAAATCAAATCCACATACCATTTTTTGAAGAAAGAAAAAAGTTTTTTACACAACATATTTCAAAATTTTAAAATTATACCGATCTATAATTAGATCTAATTCCTCTATTAATGATGTTTTATGACCCAACCCTTGGCTTCTTTACAACACGATCATATTTGGCGGGGCAAACCTATACACGATTGAAATACACCTCCATTGTAACAATACAAAGATTATTTCTCAGCAGGATACTAGTAACACTAGGATTTGTGTTAGTTTTCATGATCTCAACTCAGGTCACTCATATTGATATGAATCTCTTGGCATTTTTACACCATTTGCCAACACGGATGCATGGAATGGATAACAAGGAGGCTATGGACTTTTATATTGGATTATAATTATAGATTGAGAAATGATAGAAAACCAAGAAGAGAAATATCTATCTTTTTCTCCATAGTTAAGTTGTTTTGTGATGTTGCGCAAATGGAGGAACTTCACTTTTATAGGCTATAAGACTGTGACAACAAACATTTAATGGAGACATGATTTAGAATGCAATAAGATTCAACTTAATTTAATCATGATTAATAATAATAATAATAATAATAATAATAATAATAATAATAATAATAATAATAATAATAATAATAATAATAATAATAATAATAATAATAATAATAATAATAATAATAATAATAATAATAATAATAATAATAATAATTAACGTAATCTCATCAAGATTGATGTAATAATAGTATATGTAGATTTTATTTCATATGCCTGACAGGTAAAAGATTTTTATATTTTCAATAAAAATAGTTCAATTCGTTATAGCAAGTTAGTGTACTACTCCTCGCCAGCTATCCAGTTTCTCTTTACTACGATCAAAGAAGATATGTGGCATATAGTTTCTATAAGGGTATTCAAGAGGTTTTAGCTAAAAACATCCCCTATGTTTGCTAAAAAATTATGGTAGTTTTTCTGCTTATTTGTATCCAACCCGAGCGAACCAGAATGAGGTCAATATATACATATATAAGTGATTTCTCAATGGATTGTTTTTGCCTCTGTACACGAGTAAAATCAAGCCCACTGAGTAACTCTGATTTTCTGGTGGGACAAACGGAGAAGGGACGTGATCGTAAGGAATAGGAATCAGAGCAAGGAGCCCCTCGTATCAGGGCTCGAGCAAAACACCTGCCCTTGGGAACATCGAGAACATGTCCTGCGGATCCGGTTCGAGTCTCAAGATTTCAGAGAGCATTACCAAAAAACCGTACACGACTAACAAAGGGCCGTGATATCCATGCCCACTCGGATATCACGTCGTGAATCTTGGCCCTATCGGCAGAAAATCGGTGATTAGCGAAAAGGAAGATTTTTACCTTTTTAGGATTGTACTTAGGGTAAAACTCTCCTACTATATAAAGGAGAAACTTATTATTCATTAGACATACTGTAACTCGCATATCAAGGCAATATACTTCTGTTTCTGAAAGCTATTCAAAGTTCTTGTTCTTGTTCATAAGTTCTTCATAAGTGTTAGCTCGGAACTGAAGGCAGGTCCCTCATTAAGCCTTTAACCGAGCTCAGACTCATTCTTATTAGTGGTTTGGTCATTTATTACGTCTTTTATTTGCTTAACTTAACATCACTGATCACTTATATTGAATTAACCAACATATCTTTAAAACCGCATATAAATTCAATTGTAATCCGTTTTAAGGGTAAATAGTTTGGCGCCCACCGTGGGGCTAAGGACAATAGTGGTAATTTGACACAAATTTCCATAACACACTCTGTTTTACTCTTGGTCTTTGAGATTTTAGTTTCAGGTCAATTTAAGAATGTAAAACTCTCCATCGGCCCACTTGAACGTTGATGATGAATCTGGCCACTATGGCGAGAACAACAATGTAGTGCCCAGCAATGAGGTGCCCCCTGTTGACCTCAGCGGAGTTCCATTCGCGGACCCAATCGATGCCAACTCACATGTGGCCATCGATGCAAACTTGCCTACCGACCCCGAGAATGGCATTCGCGGAGGAGCCCGATGAATAGCCCAGGGTACGCAAGATGGTGAAGGTGATGGGATCAATCTGCGGGTGATCTTCGAAATGTTACAAGCTCAACAGGTGGTGATAGCCCAATTACAGTACCAAAGCCGCGTCCCCAGCAGGGTTGAGCCCGAACCATCCCGGGAAAACACCTGAAGAAATGAACAAACCACGGAAAGGCCAGGTGAAGTTGAACCCGGGTCCAACCCCGAAATAACAAAGATGCTTGAGGAACTGACAAAGTGGGTGGAATCGGATGGAAAGAAGATCGAAGCCTATGACAAAAAAGTGGAGACCTATAACTCCAAGGTTGATCAAATCACAGGAGCACCCCCAATATTGAAAGGCATGGATTCCAAGAAATTTATCCAAAATCCTTTCCCTCTAAGTGCGGCACCGAAGCCAATCCCGAAGAAGTCCCATATGCCCGAAGTTCCAAAGTATAACGGAACCATGAATCTGAATGAACATGTGACCTCCTACACATGTGCCATCAAAGGAAACGACTTAGAAGATGACGAAATTGAGTCGGTTTTGCTGAAAATTTTGGAGAAACCCTGTCGAAAGGAGAAATGATATGGTATCACAACTTACTTCCTAATTCCATTTATTCGTTTGCTATGCTTGCATGTGCCTTCATAAAATCTCATGTCAGGGCCATCAAGGCCGAGACCAGAAAATCGGACCTTTTCAAAGTGAAACAAAGAGATAGAGAAATGCTCAGGGAATTCGTGTTGAGGTTTCAATTAGAACAAATGGATCTGCCTTCGGTTGCAGACGATTGGGCCATTCATAAATTCAGTCAAGGACTCAACCCCCAAGTTCCTTGGCTTTACAACAACTGAAACAGAATTTGATAGAGTACCTGACGATAACTTGGGCTGACATCCATAACAGGTACCAATCGAAAATCAAAGTCGAGGATGATCAGCTCGGGGTTCCCTCCGTGTATCCTATCAGAACTAGTGACAGTTCTAAAAGAGTCATCGATCATGAACCAAGACCAAACAGATATTGATATCAATTGTATATCGTAGATTGAAGGGGTAACGGATTCGGGTGTAACCCTGCAAGGAATGAAAAAATGAGCGACCGAGGTCACAATAGTTGGGGACTCGTGAGTAATAATGATTTTTACAGGCCATTCGGGGTTAGGGACGCACCAAGATTATCTTAATACAACTTCAGTGTGGGTGCCGCCGGCATCGTATATGCCATCTGACGCATCAAAGATACTAAGTGCCTCGGCCATTGCAATCCGATCATGCCCAAAGGGACCCCAACCTGATGTGTAAGTATTATGGCACTCACGACCATAGGACCGAAGAATACCGACAACTAAGAGAAGAAGTGGCCTGGTTTTTCAATGACGGGAACCTCCGAGAATTTCTGAGTGATCGAGCCAAAAATCACTTCAGGAATAGGGACTCCAATAAATAGACTGAGCAAGAGGAACCTTCTCACGTCATCAGCATGATCATTGTGGTGTCGACGTCCCCCAGTGGGACAATGCTAAAACGCACTAAGGTGCCCATTAAAATGGAAAACGAACCCAAAATTACATGCTAGAGGGGACCATCTCTTTCGATGATGAGGACGCTGAAGGAATCGTGCAACCACATAATTATGCACTGGTAATATCTGTACTCCTAAATAAATCTCTAGTTAAGCGTGTGTTAATTGATCCAGGTAGGTCGGCCAATATCATCAGATCGAGGGTCGTAGAGAAGGTGGGTTTACAAGACCAAATAGTACTTGCAGTTCAGGTTTTAAACGGATTTAACATGACATGCAAAATTACTAAAGAGGATATAACCTTGCCGTTGAACACCGCCGGGACCATTCAGGAAATGAAGTTCGATGTGATTGAAGGGGATATGAGATATATTGCTCTATTTGGAAGGCCATGGATTCATAGCATGAGGGCAATACCCTCGACACTACCCCAGGCACTAAAGTTCCCCACAGCGGGAGGGATCAATACGGTTTATGAAGAGCAGCCTCCGTAAAAGAAATGTTTGCGGTCGATGAGGTGATCTTGATGTCAGCACTCTCGACATCAAAGAACCTGAAGCTGGTTAGGAAGGAAAGAACTAAATAGAAATCACTGAAACCATCCCTGATCGAATCGGAGAAGCAAGAAGCAGGCGAGGATGATGATTACAGAGTTCCTAGGTCATTCATCACCCCTGACAATTCCGATGCCACCAAATCAATGTCGAGGACCTGGAACAAGTCATACTGAACGAACACTTTCCCGATCGAAGGTATACATGGGCACGTGGTTAACCCCCGAGCTCAGGAAAAAAACTCATTAATTTCCATATAGCTAAAGTATATTGTTTCTCTTGGTCCCATCTAGTCTTGATAGAGATCCCGCCAGAATAACCACTCACAAGCTAAGCTTGGATCCGAAGTTCCACCCGGTTAAACAGAAGAGCAGGCCTCAGTCCAAAGTCAAGCATGCATTAATCAAAGACGAGGTATCTAAACTCCTTAGAATAGGTTCCATTCGGGAAGTCAAGTACCAGGAATGGTAGGCTAACGTAGTGGTGGTGCCTAAAAAGGGAAATAAATTAAGAATTTGCATAGATTACAGAGACTTGAACAAGGCATGCCCCAAGGATTCTTTTCCGTTTCCCAACATCGATCGCATGATCAATGTTACGGCTAGGCACGAGATACTCAGATTTCTCGACACCTATTCCAGGTACAACCAAATCCAAATGGACCCGGGCGATCAAGAAAAAGCTTCCTTTATCACTAAATTAGGCACCTATTATTATAATGTAATATCGTTCAGACTAAAAAATGATGGTGCCTCTTATCAACGCCTAGTAAACCGTATGTTTGAAGAAAAAATAGGAAAATTAATGGAAGTTTACATTGACGACATATTAGTTAAGTCACTGGGAGCAGAGGACCATTTGAAGCATTTGTAGGAAGCCTTCAGCATACTGAAGAAATACAATATGTAGCTGAACCCGGAGAAATACGTATTCGGGGTCGGATCCAGGAAGTTCCTTGGAGTCATGGTGTCCAACCAAGGGATCGAGAATAATCTCGCTAAAATAAAAGCTATAAAAGATATTACCGTGGTAGACAGTGTCAAGGACATTCAGAGGCTAACCGGGCGTATAGCCGCCCTAGGCCGGTTCATATCGAGGTCTTCTGATAAGAGCCATCGATTCTTCTCATTATTGAAGAATATGAATAACTTTTCGTGGACCCCAGAGTGTCAACAAGCTTTGGAAGAGCTCAAATGATACCTTTGGAGTCTGCCCTTGTTCCATGCTCCGAAGGCGGATGAACAGTTGTACTTGTACTTAGCGGTATTTGAGGTAGCGGTAAGTGGAGTCTTAGTCCGGGAAGAGGAAGGTACACAATTTCCTATCTATTATGTTAGTATAAGTGTAGGCGATACCGAAACAAGGTACCCTCACCTAGATAAATTGGCGCTCACTTTGCTAAGCGCCTCCAGAAAGTTAAAACCATATTTTCAATGTGATGTTTTAGACTTCAATACCACAAAAGAAGGTAGGTTACTTTGTGTGGTACCCAATTTTCGAGTGCTGTCTCAGTAGAAAAACCTGGTTCTTCTTCGTGTTCCAACTACTACTGTTGTGGAATAATAAAAAGCAGTAAAGTAAAACACAAAGATGTTTACGTGGAAAACACCTGGCTCAAAAGGTGAAAAAATCACGACCTACTCCTCAATAGGATTTTCTCAACTCTTTACTAAAAACTCTGAGCCAAACGGACTTACAAAATAAACTCTTTCGTAATCCTAAGGATTAACTCTAACCCTTTGTAGTAACTAGCCCCTAGCTAATTTCTACACACCTCAAGTTAACTCTAACTTGATCAATACGTACCTATTACAATTGCTTCTATGAAAGCTGAAAGACACAATATTAAAAACTCCTACTACAATCAACTAGACTCAATAAACAATCAGATGGAACTGGTTCTTCTAGTTGAATTGCAGCCTTTGCATCGCACAATGATTCTGCTAGAAAATAACTCTGGGAATTTTGCTTTCAGATTTTGACTCACTTCAGCTTTGTGCGTCTTGAATTCCAGCAGAAATACATCAAGTATTTATAGAGTCAGCCGTTGAGCTTGTCTTCCAATTCCAGTTCAACTCTACCTGGGTGAACCAATTTGAATCAAACTCAACTTCCTTTCTTTATTTTTACTTTCCTTGTTGAATTCGTATTCAATTAAACAGATCAGTTTGCAACCTTTTTGTATTAGGAGACAATCTCTTGGTTCCTTGATATTTCATTTCAAAACATCTCCTAAGCATATATGGTTCATGTGCCATCTAGTTAGTTCAAGATGTGTGCTCTGATGGTCCTGGTTCAACTGGTCAGCCTTTTCTCAATCTTTAAAACTATGCAGGGACATAGGTCAACAAATTCCCCCTTTTTGATGATGACAAACTTTGTGCTTAATCCTGTATACATTTCAGAGAACTTTGTATGGTTTTGAGCATTAATCATAGAGAATCCAGGTTCATTAGGTTAAAAATATCACTTTAAACATTATAAATAATTTGAAAAGTTCAGAACAAACTAACTTCCCCCTTTTGGCATCATCGAAAAGTTTGCAAAATGATATACTTACCAGTTTTATAAATTATTACTCATGGCCATTGAGGCAACTGCAGGTGCAAAGCATGATTAATCAACACAAGAAACCAATAAATGTTAGCTAACTCAGAAATTGAGACCAGTCAATAACTAAAACCAAAATTCATTGATAAGTAACGATAATCAACCACCACACAAAAAAACAAAAACAACCAACCATGAGCAAAAAAAAAGAAAAAAAGAACTAAAACTGATACCTGGTCTTAAGATGGTGTAAAGAAGCTCTAAGAAGCCTAAGGATGGGAAGGTGCAGTGGAGGTTGTGAACTTGGATTGTAGGAGAGACAGCATCTGCTTAAGAACAACCTCGTTCTTTTCTTTCTCCTTTGCTAATTCAGCTCTAAGAGCATCCCGCTGTTCTTCAACCTTAATCACACGAGAATTTAAGAGAAGGATCTCCACATCCTTAATCTCGTTTTCTTGCAACAAAGTTCTAACTTTGCTGTTGACTGGTTGCTTCCTAGATGAACCAGGTTCATCCACAGGAACATTGACATTGTAGTCATATGTAAGCAAAGTTTCCTTCCCAAAATAATCTTTGGACGTAGCCATCTCAGCCTTCTTTACTGGAACCCCAAAATGTGCAAGCACTGCTGTCAGCATGAAGCCATAAGGAATTGTGTGTGCCTTGGTTCCGTTCACCACTCTATCAAGGAGTTGGATGATAAAAGCTGGCCAATTAATTTGCTTTCCCCATGTACAAGCATTCCATCAAAGTAAGATCCAAATAATTTGTCATGTGCCTTCTTTCTTGTCTAGGCAGTAGGAACTTAATGAAAAACTCAAAGAGTAGCTTGTGCTCAGGCTTCATCTCAATCTTGTAAACTGTCCTGGGTTCAATCTCCTTCTCACTATCACTAAAGAACCTGGTGATGTTGATTGCTGAGGCCATCCCATCTAGACAAGGCTCTCTCTGCCTTGTATAGTCCTCATAGCCCTGAGCTGGTATGTTAAGAATAACACCCAGTTCTTTGACATCAAAGTAAACCTCAATTCCTTTGACCATAGACGTGACCCTACCTTCCTTGACACTTGCATTCCCCATAAACTCTACCAACTCAACTCTTGCCAGCCTGCCTTCCATAGGAAGGACCAGGTCCTTCCAGCCTTGTACCTCCAGAGTTTCCATTAGATACTGCATACCAGGCTCCTCTAAATCCTTCACCAGCTTGCCCTTTAGTGTTGTTCTTTTTCCAAACATGGTAACCCTGTCAGTCACCACTCTAATTTCCTTCTCCTCTTCTCCACTCCAGTCTGCATCATCATCATAAACAACTTTCACTCTCTTTGGATTGGCCCTGGTCTTCTTAACATATTTTGTTAGTGCGACAGACATCCTAGCTGACTTCTTTGAAGAAGACTTAGCCTTTGTGGGTTTTGGTCTCTCAGCCACACCTGGAGCAGGTTGCTCCTCCTGTTGGACCAGGTCCAACCCAGTTTCTTCAATCTCAATAGCCTCAACAGACTCTCCAACTTTTGCTTTTCCTTTTGCTGCCCTCTTCTTCTTGCTCTCCTTCAGAGCCTTTTCTAATTTTTCTTCTTCTTCTCTCACAGTGCTACGAGTAGCTCTAACTTTTGGAGCATAAACTTCAGCAACTTCAGAAATTTTCCTTTTCTTTGAAGGAACTGAGTGAGTTGCCTTCTTGCGTTTCTGACTCTTTCTTCTCTTGGGTTTATAAGACTCCCCCAGTTTTCTAAACCTTTCCGCCAATGTTTCTTCCCCCGATGAACCAGGTTCATCTATAGCTTTCTTCAGACTTGCAAGACCTGCTGTAGCTTCCTCTACTATGCTTCCCCCTAAATTAGTGACTTCTTCTCCCATAGTTTCTAGAATGGGGCCACAGATAACCAGCGTGGCACCATCCTCCCTAGATCCCCTCACATCTTCTTCTCCCTTTCTCTCAACAATTATTTCTTTTCTACCACCCTTATTTCTTCGAGGTATTTCGACATCAACAACAGACCCTACCAACACGATTCTTTTATCAGCAGAAGTAAGTTCAAAATCGATTTTAAGATTACCTTTTTCAGAACTGTTTGAACCAGGTGCTTCTTCCTCATTAGCTGATTTGAAGGACTTATTGGATGAATCTGACTCAGTGACTTTGTCTGCTTTAATAAGATCCTCCAAGAATTTTTCTGTAGCCCTAGAAGCAACAGATTTTCCGGCAAGAACTTTAACACGACGATTCTTGGGGGCAGGAGTAGGGTATGGAGTGGGTTCAAGAATGGGTAAGTTTTCAGGGGATGATGGAATTTCTGGTGATTCGGAGCTGTAAATATACGGAGAATTGGAGACAGATTCAGAATTTCCTCCATCATAATCATGATTAGGTGAGGAATTAGATGAGGAAGCTGGTGGAGGTGAAGACATTTTTTTTTTCTTTATTGAGAGGAAAGGACGAGTTTTGAAGGTTTTGGGTAGTGTAATATGAGTTAAACTTGGTTTGAAGGAATCTTTATGAAAAGAGGAGTAATGATTACCTTTTATAACATATGGCCATTAATTTTACAACGGATACAAATTTATTCAAGTGGAAGTCTAATGGTTGTAGGAGTGTCATTGATTTGACGGTTAAGTGTTCCCTATTTTTAGGCTAATTAAGTGTGACTCCTTGGAACGAGTTCATTTATGGATTAGTACAAAGACTTAGGAATGAACTAATTATGGATAGGCTCCTACTCATGTGTGACTGTAATTGAATTACTATATGGAGAAGAGTACGTACCTTGTTAGTCAGATGAATCATCATAGATGAACTAGGTTCATCCTGTTTGAAATCTTTAAATTGCCTCAATTTACAAAGATAGATAAATATTATTAGTATCTAGGGAATCATATTAATACATGGCACAAGTGTATGGCAATAAAGACATAATGCTGAGCAATTATTAATCTGATTAAGTACCTAATTAAAATTTTCTAGCCAAAAATTCATTTATATAAAATATTTCTTTCTCTTCAATCAGGTGATCTTAATTATCCTTAATTCCAGCCCGTTTCTCTCAAAATGCACCCTACTAAGTGCTTTAGTGAATATATCAGCAATTTGATGATTAGTAGCACAATATTCGATTGAGATCATTCCTTTTTCATAGTTATCCCTTAGGAAATAGTGTCTAACATCTATGTGCTTAGTCCTTTTGTGATGGACCGGGTTCTGCGTCATACTAATAGCACTAGTGTTATCACAAAATATAGGAATGCATCCCACATCAATACCAAAGTCCATGAGTTGTTGTTTTATCCATAACAACTAGGCACATCATGAGGTTACAACAACATATTCAGCCTCAGCAGTAGACAATGCTACTGAATTTTATTTCTTGGTTGCCCAAGACACAAGCCATGAACCCAAAAAGTGAGCCATACCCGAAGTACTTTTTCTGTCAACCAGGAATCCTGCATAATCAGCATCATCATATCCTGCAAGGTCGAAATTAATACCTTTAGGATACCAAAGGCATAAATCAATGGTGCCTTTTAAATATCTCAAAATTCTCTTTACTGCAATGAGGTGGGACTCCTTTGGATTTTCCTGAAACCTAGCACACAATCCCACACTGAACACAATATCAGGTCTGAGGCAGTGAGATACAATAGTGACCCAATCATCCCTCTATAAAGCTTCTGATCAATAGATAAACCAGGTTCATCCGCATCCAATTTTGTAGCTGTGGCTATGGGAGTGTCTATTTCTTTTGAGTCTTCCATTTTAAACTTCTTGAGCAATTCTTTCACATACTTTTGTTGGCGGATCATTGTTCCATTTGGGTTTTGCTTAATTTGCAAGCCTAAGAAAAAGTTTAGCTCACCCATCGTACTCATCTCAAACTCACTTCCCATTAGCATAGCAAATTCCTTGCTCAATTTCTCAGAAGTCGCTCCAAATATGATATCATCCACATATATTTGCACAACCAGAAGATCCTTACCTTTTTCCCTTAAGAACAAGGTACTATCAATTTTGCCTCGTTTGTACCCATGTTCTAGCAGGAATTTTGATAATCTTTCGTACCATGCTCTTGGTGCCTGTTTGAGACCATATAGAGCCTTGTCGTGTTTGTATACGTGGTCAGGTGACTCTTTGATTTCAAAACCTGGAGGCTTCTTGACAAATACATCTTCCTTCAGATAGCCATTTAGAAAGGCACTCTTAACATCTATCTGATGAAGAGTGAATTCCATGTGTGCAACAAATGCTATAAGAAGTCTGACTGCCTCCAGTCTTGCCACAGGGGCAAAGGTCTCATCATAGTCAATTCCTCCTTCTTAACTATATCCTTGAACAACTAATCTTGCCTTATTCCTTGTAACAGTTCCATCCTCATTGAGCTTGTTCCTGAAGACCCACTTGGTGCTAATTACAGATCTATCCAATGGCCTGGGTACCAAGTTCCATACTTGACTTCTTTCAAATTGATTCAGCTCTTCTTGCATGGCATATACCCAATCAGCATCTTGTAGGGCTTCCCCAATGTTCTTTGGTTCGATCATGGATAGAAAGGCATCAAATGCACACAGATTTTTCAAGGATGATCTTGTCTTGATTCCAGATGCCAAATCTGTTATGATGTTTTCAAGAGGGTGAGAACTTTGATATCTGTGTGTCTTACGTACCAATTGTTCATTCCTAGATGATTCCATGATGTCTTGTTGCTGTAGAGCAGGATCAGGGCCAGGTTGCATATTTTGAGTTCCCCCTGTCATAATGCTTAGGGTAGTTGAACCTGGTCCATCACCTTTTCCACCTTTCATGCTTGCTTCAGTGTGATCACTGCTTCTTACCAGTCCAAGCTCCTCATCTTCAGGTTCCTGTCTCTCAACAAGAATGTTAGTTTCATCAAACACAACATGTATACTTTGTTCTACACACATAGTTCTTTTATTATACACTTTATAATATTTACTATGTAATGAATATCCCAAGAATACTCCTCATCACTTCTGGGGTAAAATTTTCCTAGGGAATCTTTGCCATTATTGTGTACAAAACACTTGCATCCAAAAGACCTAAAGTGGGATATGTTGGGGTTTCTCCCTTTAAGTAATTCATAGGGAGTTTTCTCTACTAGAGGTCTAGTCATGAATCTATTGATTATGTAGCAAGCAATATTTATTGCTTCAGCCCAGAAGTTGTGAGGTAGTTTGCTAGATAGGAGCATGGTTCTTGCCATGTCTTCAAGAGTTCTATTTTTCCATTCAACAACCCCATTTTGTTGTGGGGTTCTAGGAGCAGTAAAGTTATGATTAACACTATGTTCATCACAGAACTCAGCAAACTTAATATTCTCATATTCAGTACCATGGTCAGATCTTATTGGTGCCAGTTGATGTCCCAATTGATTTTGAGTTTTCTTGACAAATGAGGTGAACATATCAAATGCTTCATCCTTAGATGCCAGGAATAAGGTCCAAGTGAACCTTGAAAAATCATCAACTAGCACCATCACATATATCTTTCCACCTCTATTTAAAGTTCTCATAGGACCCAATAGATCCATATGAACCAGTTCCAACATCTTGGTGGTACTGACCATTTTCTTACTTTTGAAAGAGGACCTTACCTGCTTCCCCCTGGCACATGCCTCACAAACTTTGTCTTCCTTGAACTTAATTCTAGGAAGTCTTACCACTAAGTCCTTAGAGACTAGTTTGTTAAGAGGAGTTAGACTTGCATGACCAAGTCGTTTGTGCCATATGAGGGGATCACTATCCAACACACTTAGACAAGTGAGTTCATTTTCAGAAAATGTGGACAAATCTATGACATAGATGTTATTCATTCTTTTTCCCTACAAAACAATCTTGTCAGTAAGCAGGTTAATCACAAAACATTTTGTGGAAGTAAAAGCAACCGCGTTACCTCTGTCACATAGTTGTGATACATTGATCAGACTATATTTTAAGCCATATATTAGATACACATGTTCAATAGATCGTGTATCATCCTTACCTACCTTACCAACCCCAATGATTTCACCTTTCTTCCCGTTTCCAAATGAGACATTTCCTCCTTTGAGACTTTAAAGTGAAAGGAACTATTCCATGTTCCCAGTCATATGCTTTGAGCATCCACTATCCAAGTACAAAATTTGGCTGCCTCCTCTCACTTGAACCTACAAAAGGAATTAAAGGTTAGTCTTAAGAACCCAAACTAGTTTGGGTCCTTTTCTATGAGAGAATGGATGAATCAAATTTTTCCTGGCCCAATTTGGCAGCCAGTTTTTTCCTTTTACAAACCTCTCATTTTTTCGACTGGCCTGCTCTTTTGCAGTATATTCATATTTGAAGTGCCCAGTCTTACCACAATGGGTGCAGATTTTATTCTCAGGAAGAGTGAGATACTTGTTTTTGGGATCCCACTTGGGCAATTGACTTCTAAAGCCAATCCCTCTCCTGTTGCTACTATGATTCTCTTGAATCTATATTAGGGCGTCAGAGGATTTATTCCATTTACAGGTTCGATCTAATTCATGTTTGACTTTTC
>ML329790.1:0-13156 GCA_005239505.1 Nicotiana paniculata
TACTTCTTTAAGCACAATTACATTAAGAGTCACCATATATATTTTTCTTTCATAATAACACAATCATTTATTTTCTATTTTTTTTTCTTTTCTTCTTTTTTTATTTTTTTTTCTCAAGTGACTCTTACTTTTCAAAACAGTGCACCTTTCTCCTTATTTCAGTTATTCCCCTCAAAAACCAACCTACCACCCCACACTTTAACTTTTCCATATTTATCACATTTTCAGTGCTTGAGGTGACAAGGTTCAAATATAAGATCGATTCAAACAAAGGGGATATGGCTTGTAATGTGGTTGCCAAAGAAACAGGATTATAGGCTTAACAGGGTTAACTACGATACATAACAATTATGTAAAATGTAAGACATATAACATGTTAAACTATGAATTCTAGCCTCGCATCACTAGGGTTTTGATTTCTAATAGGGTTTCTGCAAAATTATTTTCAACGTTTAAGTATTTTTCAACTCTAGTTTTCTTCTTTGTTTTTTCGACTGATTTTACTTGACTTTCATAGATCGGACTTGCTCGAGGCCTCAAATCACACCCGAGGCCCCCGGGACCCCGTCCAATTATACCAACCTGTTCCAAAACATAAATCGGACTTGCTCGAGGCCTCAAATCACATCAAACAACGCCGAAATGACGAATCACACCCTAATTCAATCTTTATGAACTTAGAACTTTCCAACTTCTACATTCGATGCCGAAACCCGTCAACTCACGTCCGATTGACCCCAAATTTTGCACACAAGTCATATTCGACATTACGGACCTACTCCAACTTCCGGAATTATATTCTGACCTCGATACCAAAATTTCCAGTTCCGGTCGGATTTCTCAAAAACCTTTAAATTTCTATCTTTAGCCAAATGACTTCAAAATAACCTACGGACATCCGAATTCACTTCTGATCGCGCTCCCAACTCTAGAATCACCATACAGAGCTATTCCCAGGCTCGGAATCCCAAACGGATATCAATATCACTAAAATGCGCTTCAAGCCAAACTTAGGAAATTTCTTCAAAAAAATGCTGACTTTCACAATATACGCCAAAACACTCCCGGGTTATCCAAAGCCCGATCCGGACATACGCCCAAGTCCGAAATCATCATACGAACCTGCAGAAACCTTCAAACCCCGATTCAGAGGTCGTTTACTCAAAATTCTAATCTTGGTCGATTCTTCCAACTTAAGCCTTCCGGAATGAGAATTTTCCTTTCAATTTGACTCCGAACTTCCCGAAATTCAACTTCGGCCATGCCCACGAGTCATAATACCTGAAATGGAGCTGCTCATGACTTCAAACTGCTGAACGACACACTAGAGCCCAAAATGACCGGCCGGGTCGTTACATTCTCCCCCACTTAAATAGATGTTCATCCCTGAACGTGCCAAGAACTGCTCTGGAGTTATCTGAAATCACTATTTAACACATCGCGCACCTACCCATTCTACCACAACCCAGCTGAGTACATTAGCTTGATCAAACCTGAGGATTTCTTCTTTTATCCATATAATAGGCTCAGAATCCAGTTCCAACACCTGAAATTTCTCTGCCAGGCCTAGTTCCAATATATAAACATCGTATCAACTACCACACAATATACCAGAACATGATTGCATACCTTTGCTGAATTAGCGCCATGCACCGCATAATTCATCATCTGACCACAATGACACTCCCTGAACCTTAATAGCCAAAATTACATGAATCTGATACTCCCAATGCACCTTATGATATATATATACATCCTGCTATAATGCTGGCGATACCACTTAGGGGCCTTAGCTGGTGATCCGGGCTCAACAGAGGAGATGTGTAGAAATTTCTAACCAATTGCAGAGTTAACCAAACATTGAATCCTTCCTCTTGACTAAGACCACCATTTCATTACAAACCAATAAGGGTAACTGTCCTTCAATGTATTTCACATAATCTTATCGCACTATATCCCTGATAAAAAAATCTTGTCTCACCCAATATGAACTGCTCAGACAACAAATCACCCCAAACATGAACAACAGTCTCACATGACACCACAACGCGCCAATAGGCCATAACTCGAACATGATACATAAAGAAATGACTCAGGAAAAGAATACTCAACTCACGTAACTTATTATGAACTCTTCTCAGAAAATAGAAAACAAAACACAAGAAAATATATCTAGGGAACCTTTCTCAACATCACACTGTTGCGGCGTGCAACCCGATCCAAATAACAAGCCCGTGTCGGCGTGCCACCCGATCCAAATAACATAACCGTGGCGGCGTGCCACCCGATCCAAATAACATGCACCCGATCCAAATAACATAACCGTGGCGGCGTGCCACCCGATCCAAATAACATAACCGTGGCGGTGTGCCACCCGATCCAAATAACATGCCTGTGGCGGCGTGCCACCTGATTCAAATAACATAAAATTCACGTAAGAAGACACACACCGAGCTAAATTGCTCACTACCACAAAGATCGAACATCGTTCACAAGCACACTAAGTGCAGAATACCATCCTAGGGAGACTGATAAAGCCATATGCTACAAAACTTAAGCACAACTGAGGTGAGATATATATACTCTGAATCTCAAGAGCTCTCCGGCTCGCATAACATAATCACTACACGGAGACTCAACACATAGGGATATATCAAGCCGTTTCACAACTCACACGACACAATCACAACGTTACATGAATTGGACGAAGACGGAACAACATCTAATATTCCAACACCTCTCTTTGAGGAGCGCTATACTGAAATGAACACATCTAACTCACATGAAGCCCATAATATTATTTTAATCCATTCACACACTTCAAGTCGATTCTGCTTGCACTAAACTAGGCTAATAACTTGATCTGGGTCCATAATAACCCATTTCCTCTCATAATACACAAGAACAACCATCATAGCCGGGACAAACACCCCACAATTCACAACCAACTAAACCGAACGCCTTCCTGGCACAAATCCTCAAATAAGCAATATTGCACTTCCTTATACTTGGTCTAAATCTTCAACCAATCAGGTGACTACATGTCACACTTATACAATCTTCTCGTGGTTACGCTCCTACGACCTTCCACACCAGGTAACAAGTCTTGCACATCTATAACACCGACCACACTAATACTGCAAAACACATCAAGAACCCATGACCAAGATACAAAGCCTTTTGCATCAAACACCGATCTCAGGTGACACTAAAGACCATACCAGCTTACTCTAACATTCAAGTCACCCTTTTTTTCTCGCTCACCCGAGCTCAGGACATCCCTGCTAACGCCGAGCCAAAATCTCGATCCTTACTCCTAGCTCCCTACTGCTCACTGCACCTGACATGCCAATATGAAATAGCACAAGAATTCCATCATACTCCTGAACCATTATTAGGGTGAACACTTCAACACATAAAAACCTTCTTACTTACCTAAATTCAAGAGAACCATAACAATACACAAATGAATTCTCACAATAACCCAACATGCAAATCCTTAGGTAGTGGTCTATACCACCATAAACCTTCCGGAACCCGCCTAGACCTTTAGGCCGTAGCACTCGAATGCTTCCAAATGAAATCTATTACGATGGCCGACAAGCCCCACACACATCTGCACAAACCATACAATAACTCAATCACACCGAAGGAACTGATCACTGTCGAAAGTGCGCCATTTCAACCATGGCTAACCACTCTCTCTTCTTTTAATCATCTTCAGTTGCCTCAGGAATAATAGTAACTTCCTTCCACTCATAGCAAACTCAACCCTCACTCATCCCGAGTGACCTTGATTCACGAGACCATGCTGCCTAAATCCCGCAACCCGTATCATACCCTCCTGATAATCTTTCTACAACCCGAAGTTTATTTCTCTCACTCCTCCAATACTATCCTGCACGCCGAAAATAACATAGAGCACTCCAACATTTTCCCTCGCTCTGAAATTATGCTGCAAAAGCTCAATTCTTAATCATACTGCCGCCTTTAACCCTTAAACACCGCGTTCTTAACCTTCGAATTTACTAGGGCCGCTGATGAGATTCACCCACTCTAACTGGACCTGTACACAATAAACTCCAAGCTCTTCTAGCACATGAACATCCTCTCAATGAAGTATGTGATTAAGTCACTATCCTTATAACTCGCCTATGCCTTAAGCATAAATTCTGAATCTCTCAAAGCCTAACCCTAGTCCAACATGGCCAACTTTTGCACACATTCATCAAGTCCTACGCACAATCCCCATTTTACTCCTTTCCCTTAGCTGTAATAACTTGCAAACACGCCGAAAATCCGCAACCCCATGAGAACACAATCCTACAACCCAACTGCAGGTGGTGGGACTCCCCCACTTAGCCTGAAGCTACTCCTTGCTCCACTCTAGACCCTGCTGAGATCCTTTCTCCTTTGTTAACATGATCTTACTCAACCAATCCGTCCAATTCTTCCAAATTCTCTTTTTAGAACTCCCTAAATACTCAAATTCTCTAGCATCATTCACACATTCTGCCTCTTACCGAATAGCCACTAGAATCCCTCACAGAAACTTTCCAACTACACAATCGCTAACCTACTCACAGGAGATAACCCACCTGTGGAAATCACCAATTGACACCCTCCAACGACACCGTACTGCACACCCCCTACAACATCAATATCCCATCCTAAGCCTGTTCTCATTCACCAACCTTACTAGTCCGTCCGCTCCTCATGGACATCTACTAAATGCACTACAATAATCCTCTAATTCACCACTATGCTGCCGCTCTCCAACTTTGGTTAAACTCATTCCTTTATGCACTACTTGACCTCCTTTTCTTACGCCGGGCCTTTTAGAAATTTAGCCGCTGCCTGACACTTCTCACATGTCTTCCGTCGTCGTATGTTGTCCAATTAAATATCATTCTCTGCAGCTCTTATACCAATAGATCACCACGACTTCAAAATCTCCGAGGATCATCTTTCTCGAGCTGCCTTCATTAGAAATAGCTATTCAGTCCTAAACCACCACGCACCACGATCTTTGATAACCGCCTCTCCAATACTACTTCACAACACTCTGATCCAATGCAACCGAAGCAACCATAGCACCGACAGACCTAACACATTCCATTCGATTAGTGACGACAATGTCACATCAGAGGTGAATATCCCTCCTTACTTGAAAACACCAAGTCTTACTACTTTAGCAATCCAAAACCTGGCCATCTATAGTTCAATTGTCTTCCTTCCACCGGAATCTAAATACTGAAATCTCGAAATCGCTCTTGAGAAGACCTCCTTTCTAGCCATTCGTCACCCCCAACCCACGGGCAAACATTCTACCATCATGTTAACACGACACGATAATCAACCATAAGCACCTTAACAACCTGAGCATAACCTCTAAGTTCTTAGAATCACAGTTACTAGCTGAAACATCATAATACTCTTCTACAGGGCAACAACAACATCCCCCACCAACTACACATGGAAAATATCTCGCACCATATCCGTAGCACCATTTAAATCCCTCAAATCCACGATTCATAGCAAGCGCTTCGCGACGCTTAAGATTGAGTAGGAAGAAACGTAGGCATAAGCCTTAAAGGAATCAAATTGCACGATGAGGAATCAAGAAGGGAAGTACTCCTAACAACCCTGTAGCCTCTCGAAGATAACAGACGTCTCCGTACCGATCCACAAGACTCTACTAGACTTGCTCATGACTCGTGAGACCTAAGGGAACCTAGAGCCCTGATACCAAGTTGTCACGACCCAAAATCTACTAAGGCTATGATGGCGTCGAACACCACCGTCAGGCAAGCCAATCATTAATTAGTTGAAATAAATTCCTGTTTAACATCTTTTCCAAAATCGTTACCTTTCACTTAAAATTTATAATAGAGAATAAAAATTTATCAAATAAATACGACAGGTAAACCATTCCCTTTATTAAATTAAATCCCAAACACATCCCAGAACCCGGTGTCACAAGTGCATGATAAAATTCTAAGAATTTTACAATTTCTACAAAGCTTGTCCGAAATACAATTGGACAAGGAAATTAAAATAATACAATACGAGGGAGACTCTGTCAGCTGTGGATCGCCTCTGGATAATGCAGCTCGCCTAAGTCTCCAAACCAGTCACATCGCTATGAAGGTACCTGTGCAATAAAAATGCACAGCAAGTGTAGCATGAGTACGAAAACAACGTGTACTCAGTAAGTCGCCCGCCTAACCTCAGAGAGGTAGTGACGAGAGGTCGAACTAAACACTCACTAAGGTCCAACAAATTAATTTATCACAATATGATATCAGTAATAGGCATACAAGGATGATAAAACAGTAAGCATTACGGATAACTGTAATTTAAATAAATAGTGAAAGTAAATAAATAGTTGTTACTCCCTCATTTTCCCCCAAATATCTTAAATAAACAATTACTTCTTTATTTTCCCCCAAATATCTTGTCACTTCAAAATCCATGAAAAATATTTAACAATTTAGCATGCGCATACGGGATAAGGACAACCGGCCTAAGCCATCATAATAATCATCTATGTGCACTGCCGAGGGTCGAACGACCCAAACCATAATATTTCTTTCAATCTCGCCATGGCGTACGACCCGCTCCCATGAGAGTAGGGGAAATAACACTCCGCTCGCGAAATGTAAATTGCGAAGCGGTCACATGCAGTCATGCACAATCAACAGTCCACCCCGACTACATCGGGAAAATAAATACTCAAGTAAATGACAAATTTCTCTTTTAAAAATCACAAAAATTAGTATTTAAATCTTTTCTCGAAATTCATTTGCCAAGTTTAATAATATTCAATAATATAACCTTATCCGGAATACAATTATCCACGGAGGAGTCAATTCTCTTTCTAAGTGATTAAGAAGGCACACTCTAGCCTTCGTAGGAAATAAGTTACAAATTCAATAGCATTATCAGTCTAATATTATTGGCAGGATCACACGTACAACATGTAAGGCATGCTAGTGGGTCCTAGACTACCCGGACATGGCATAATAGTAGCTACGCACGGACTCCCGTTACCTCGTGCGTACATAGCCCCTGCAGATAGTAGCACATACTTAATTAGTTCACCTACAGGGGACAATTCCCCCTCACAAAGTTAGAAAGGAGACTTACCTCACTCCGAAATTCCATAACCGGCTTCCAAGACCTTCCGACTCCAATGGATGCACAACGCCCCAGAACTACCAAATAACGGGCAAAGCAATAAAAAATCATTCTAATACTCGTAACAAATTCAAATTATATACTTTCCCAACTCCGATAAGTGAATTGACCAAAATGCCCTCGGGCCCACATGGTCGGATTCCAAAATTTCTCGAAGATATATCCTACCCATGGTCTTACTAACTCAAATATACAATTTACTCTAAATTCCATGCTCAAATTCGTGGTAGAAATCCGAAATGCTATTTTCTAGGTCTTTCCTCCAAAATCCCAATTTTTCTACTAATTTCCATGTCTAATCCATGCATATAACTTGTATTTAACTTAAAAACATGAAGAAATTTCTTAGCTTGACATTGATGATGAAATTCCCCTCTTGAAGCTCTCCTAAAATCGCCTAAGCCATGAGAAAAAATGAGAGGAATGGACAAAATCTCGATTTTAAAACATTCTGCCCAGCCTCATTTCCGCACCTGCGATCCTACCTTCGCACCTGTGCTCCCGTAGGTGCGACCAATATCCCGCACCTGCGGCTTCCTCAACTCCAGCCCAAAATCGCACCTGCACCCCATTGTCTGCATCTTCGCCTTCGCAGGTGCGGAGATATCATCGCACCTGCGCTCCCAGCCAAGCCACCAATTCTTCGCACCTGCAGCGCCAAAGCTGCACCTGCGGCCAAAGCCTCGCAGGTGCGGTCGCACCAGACACCAACAACTTCAGCTTTTCTCAACTTCAAATATTGATCCGTTAACTACCCGAAATCCACCCGAGGCCCCCGGGACCCCGTCCAATTATACCAACCTGTTCCAAAACATAGTGCGGACTTTCTCGAGGCCTCAAATCACATCAAACAATGCCGAAACGACAAATCGCACCCTAATTAAATCTTTATGAACTTAGAAATTTCCAACTTCTACATTCGATGCCGAAACCCGTCAAATCACGTTCGATTAACCCCAAATTTTGCATACAAGTCATATTCGACATTACAGACCTGCTCCAACTTCCGGAATTGCATTCCGACCTCGATATCAAAATTTCCAATTCAGGTCGGATTTCTCAAAAACCTTTAAATTTCTATCTTTATCCAAATGACTTCAAAATAACCTACGGACATCCGAATTCACTTTCGATCGCGCTCCCAACTCCAGAATCACCATACATAGCTATTCCTAGGCTCAAAATCCCAAACAGACATCAATATCACTGAAATACGCTTCAAGCCAAACTTAGAAAATTTCTTTAAAAAAATGCTGACTTCCACAATATATGCTGAAACGCTCTCGGTTAATCCAAACCCCGATCCAGACATACGCCCAAGTTCGAAATCATCATATGAACCTGCAAGAACCTTCAAATCCCGATTCGGAGGTCCTTTACTCAAAATTCCAATCTTGGTCGATTATCCAACTTAAGCCTTCCGAAATGAGAATTTTCCTTTCAATTTGACTCCGAACTTCCCGAAATTCAACTCCGACCATGCCCACGAGTCATAATACTTGAAATGGAGCTGCTCATGACTTCAAACCACTGAACGACGTGCTAGAGTTCAAAACAACCAGTCGGGTCATTACAAACAACCTCCCACACGAGCTGGAACCACCCAAAAATTAGCAACAACAAGAATAACAAGAAACTTACTAGCGCGACGGAATTCCAGACACTTGATTTGTGTTGTTTGCCCTTTGTTTGGGTCTTGGATCATGAGAGAACCTTGAGAGAGTGTTTTTAGGTGTCTAGGGTCTGAAGATACTAAAAATAAATGAGTTAAAATGGGGTTGAGGCGTATTATACATATCAACATATCTAAACCACCTATGTGGGTCCTATAGAGAGCTGCTTGGCGCAGTCTCGCTAAAATGGGAATATCTCTCTACTCCAGTGTCGTATATACAAATGGTTTATTGCGGTCAAAACTAGACTCGTAAAACTACAATTTGGTAGGTATATCATCCAGTATTTACAAGTATATTGGGATTAAAGCTCAGTTACATTTGACCTAATTTTCAGCACATTATGAATGTAACTTGTGATGACCTTTGCCAACTTTTTTTCCACAACTTGATTGAATTCAAAATGTAGCACGCGACTATAATAAGACAAAAATAAATCATAGAATAGCCTATTTATCATGTTAAGAACCATAGTCTCACCCTAAAGTACATGTTATAACATTCCAAACTTGTCGACTTTCGACGAAACTTATTTTCTTCAAATGGTTTAGCTTCTAAGATTTCCAAACCTCTTGGTACTTGTTATTCATGATCTTAAATATTTGTAACCTCAAAGGTAACATTATTAACTTACTTTATAAAATTTCAATGATGATATCATTTCTGAGCTTAAATCAATTGACTTACGACATACTCTCACGTAGGAAAATATGGGGTGTAACAAAAAAGTTGCTCAATCTAGTAGAGACGCAGTGCCAATTACTCCAGTGACATTAGAGATCGAAGAGTCAACGGAGCTCAGAGAGGTTTTAATTGAACATGCACAAGTTGACAAACGCAAAGAGAAGGAAGTTGAACAACTCCCAGAACAAGTGGTGGAAAAGACTCCTAATCAAGAAAAGTTACCAAGAAGTGGGCAGAAGCTAATTCCCGCACCATTCCCTCAAAGGTTGGAAAAGAAAAAGAAAGATGATCAATACAGGAAATTCATGGAATGCTCAGACAAATTCAATAGAATATTCTGCTGATGGATGGTTTGAGGGAAATTCCAGGCTATGCAAAAATGATGAAGGATCTGACGTCTCAAAAATTTGACTTACAGGACCTGTCTATTGTACTCTAACTCAAACTTGTAGTGCGGTGGTGACAAGACCTATGGCTAAAAAATTGTCTGATCCCGGTAGTTTCACTATCCCGTGCATATATGGAAGTTATGCTTTTGCTAAAGCATTGTGTGACTTGGGAGCCAGTATCAACTTGATGCCTTTGGATATCTACAAAAAATTAGGCATTAACAGAGCTAGACCAACCTCAATGTTGCTGCAACTGGCTGATCGTACAATGAAAAGGCCAACATGAATTCTAGATGATGTGCTCATCCAAGTAGGGAAGTTTGTATTTCCTGCCGATTTCATTATTCTTGATTGTCAAGTTGACGAAGAAATACCAATACTTTTTGGGAGGTCATTCTTAACCCTTGGGAGAGAATTGATCGACTGTGAGACTGGAGAGGTTAAAATGAGGTTGAATAATGAAGAAATAATATTCAATGTTCAACAATCTATGAGGAGGCCTAATGAATTTGCAAACTGTTCGCTAGTGGAGGCGGTGGAAGTAATACTACAAGAGGAGGATGAGACCCTTAATGTCAGAGACCCATTAGAAGCTTTCTTGATGAATTTGGAAGATTTGGATGGTGAAAAGTTGGCAGAGTGGGTCATGACTCTCGAAGGTCAAGGGTTCTGGAAAAGGAACCCCAGTTCGAGCCACTACACCTAAAAGAAAGAGAAACACCACCTGCGAAGCCATCAATAGAGGAGCCACCATAGTTGGACCTGAAACCACTTCCAGCTCACCTCAGGTATGATGTATTAGGGTCTAACTCTATTTTACCTATTATTATATCATCCGGTTTGTTAGTTGTGCAGGTAGAACAACTTCTACAGGTGTTACATGAATGTAAGACTACTATTGGTTGGACCGTGGCAGATATAAAGGGTATTAGCCCGACCTTTTGCATGCATAAGATTATCTTAGAAGTGGGGCACAAACCTTTCGGGGAACATCAAAGAAGGCTGAACCCGAACATGAAGGAAGTAGTGAAGAAGGAATTGATTAAGTTGCTGGATGCATGCATCATTTTTCCAATCTCGGATAGCGTCCGCGTAAGCCCAGTCCAATGTGTTCCAAGAAAGGTGGTATGAATGTTGTACAAAATGACAATAATGAGTTGATCTCGACTCGTACCTTATGGGTTGGCGAATTTGCATGGATTATAGAAAACTAAACACAGCCACCCGGAAGGACCACTTTCCCTTGCCATTCATTGACCAAATGTTGGATAGATTGGCAGGGAGGTCTTACTTTTGCTTTTTGGATGGATATTGGGGGTACAATCAGATCACAATAGCCCTTGAGGATATAGAGAAAACATCATTTACTTGTCCGTATGGCATCTTTTTCATTCGGAGAATGCCTTTTGGCCTATGCAATGCACCATCCACCTTTCAGAGGTGTATGTTAGCCATTTTCACTAATATGGTTGAAGATATTATGGAAATTTTTATGGATGATTTCTAAGTGGTGGGGAATTCATTCGAAGTCCGTCTTCACAATTTGAGAAGAGTGTTAAAAAGGTGTGTGGAGACAAATATGGTGCTGAACTGGGAGAAGTGCCATTTTATGGTACAAGAAGGTATAGTTTTGGGACATCGAGTGTCAAGTAAGGGTATTGAGTTCGACCATGCTAAGGTTGACATGATTGAGAAGTTTCCACCACCCACTTCGGTCAAGGCAGTAAGAAGTTTCCTCGGGCACACCGTTTTCTACAGGCGATTTATAAAGGATTTCTCTTAAATTGCTAACCCCTTATGCAAACTGCTTGAAATGGATCACCCTTTTGTGATTTTTGATGACTACATGTTAGCATTTGAGGAGCTGAATGAGAGACTGGTGACTGCACCAATCATAATTGCACCCGACTGGGAGGAACCATTTGAGCACATATGTGATGCGAGTAACTATGCTATAGGAGCAGTTCTCAGGCAGTGAAAGGACAAAATGGTGCACCATTTTACTATGCAATCAGAACATTAAGCAGTGCATAACTCAATTATACCGTGACTGATAAAGAGATGTTGGCTGTGGTGTTTGAATTCGACAACTTCATGTCTTATTTGATTGGTTCAAAACTGATTGTTTATACTGACCATGCAACGGTTAGGTACTTGATAGCAAAGAAGAAGTCAAAGCCACGCTTGATCCGTTGGGTTCTTTTGCTACAAGAATTCGATTTGGAGATCCGCGATAGGAAATGGATAGAGAACCAAGTGGCAGACCACCTTTCAAGGTTGGAGGGAGCTGAAAAGAAAATAGAGGCTGAAGATATAACTGAAACATTCTCGGATGAACAATTACTAGCAGTGGCAATGAAGGAGACGCCATGGTATGCTGATATTGCTAATTATTTGGCAAGCGGTATTGTACCTTATGAACTCTCTGCGATTCAAAAGAAAAAGTTCTTTCACGATTGTCGGTCTTATTTCTGGGATAAACCTTTTGTATTGGTAAAAAAAGTTTCACACGTAAGCGAGCTTTTGACAACTCAGCTAGTCACGTGGACATAGGAAAACACGACAGCTGGACGTAACTCTTTGAAGAGGTACGGTACAAAGAGGCACGGTTTAGTAAACCCACGAACTTATCAGCCACGAGAAATTCAACTTGATCAAAACGGGAGAGAGGCACAGTCAGAATGAATCTAGACAAAGCTACAGGCAGATTCAAGGATCNTGAACTTATCGGCCACGGGAAATTCAACTTGATCAAAACGGGAGAGAGGCACGATCAGAATGAATCTAGACAAAGCTATGGGTAGATTCAAGGACCCACAATTGATTACTCGAATGTTATGTAACTGAACCCCTATTATCGTTATCCTTTGTAACACCTCATTAATGTCATAATTAGTCATTAATGAGTAACCATAGCAGGAGTCGTACGTTATAAGAATCTCCTATATAAGGGAGGGGAATACAGCTTGTAAAGGCATCTGATTCTCGAATACAATCAACTTCGATCTTTTATTTCTGCAATATTGTCTATTATTCATTTTTTCCATTATCTTGATTATCAGTAACCCGTATTCATCTTAAAAATAAGCTTTAGTCAATGGGTCTAATTCTTTTGTTAAACAAATTGGTTCTGTTACCGGGAGTCTGATAATCTTTGTTTACTTTCCAAGTGATATCCTTTGAATTATGTCAAACCCCAACGACAACAAC
>ML329793.1:0-17112 GCA_005239505.1 Nicotiana paniculata
ACCACCGCTTCGAAATGATCAAGTTACATTTTTTGGCAATTTATGTCAATTAAATTGGAAGTCCGCAAGTCGTGCCTGTCTTATCGCCTGCCATAGTCTAGGCCAGACACCTTGGTATGGAGCCGGTACCATATCCCATGATATTTGTCCGGGACATCAAATACGACCTAAGGAACCATAGCCAACGCTTCGAAATTATCAAGTTAAATTTTTTGGCAGTTTATGGCAATTAAATTGGAATTCTACCAGTTGTGCCTGTATTGTCTCCTGCCATGGTCCAGGCCGGGCGCCTTGGTACGTAGCTGGTACCAGATATTTGTACGAGACATCAAATACGACCCAAGGAACCATAACCAACGCTTCGAAATTATCAAGTTACATTTTTTGGCATTTTATGGCAATTAAACTGGAATTCCACCAGTCGTGCCTGTATGATCGCCTGCCATGGTCCATGACGGACGCCTTGGTATGGAGCCGGTATCGGATAACATGATATTTGTTCGGGACATCAAATACGGCCCAAGTAACCATAACTAACGCTTCGAAATGATCAAGTTAAATTTCTTGTCATTTTATGGCAACTAAACTGGCATTCTCCCAGAAGTGCTTGTATTATCACCTGCCATGGTCTAGGTCGGACGCCTTGGTACGGAGCCAGTACTAGATCGCATGATATTTGCGGGATATCAAATACGACCCACGGAACCATAACCAACGCTTTGAAATGATCAAGTTATATGTTTTGGCATTTTATGACAATTAAAATGGAATTTTGCTAGTCGTGCCTATATTATCGCCTGCCATGGTCCAGGCAGGAAGCCTTGTTACGGAGCTGGTTGCGTGATATTTTTCCCGGGACATCAAATACGACCCAAGGAACCATAACCAACGCTTCGAAATGATCAAGTTACATTTTTTGGCATTTTATGGCAATTAAACTGGAATTCCACCAGTCGTGCCTGTATTATCGCCTNTGGCATTTTATGGCGATTAAAATGGAATTCCGCCAGTCATGCTTGTATTATTCCCTACTATGGTTCAGGCCTGACGCCTTGGTAGGGAGCCGGTACCAGATCACATGATATTTGTCCGGGACATCAAATACGACCCAAGGAACCATAACTAACGCTTCGAAAGGATGAAGGTACATTCTTTTTGCATATTATGGCAATTAAAATGGAATTTTCCTAGTCGTGCCTATATTATCGCCTGCCATGGTCCAGGCAGGACACCTTTTTCCGAGACATCAAATATGACCCAAGGAACCATAACCAACGCTTCGAAATGATCAATTTACATTATTTGGCATTTTATGGCAATTAAACTGGAATTCCGCTAGTCGTGCCTATATTATCGCCTGCCATGGTCCAGGACGGATGCCTTGGTACGGAGCCGGTACCGTATCGCATGACATTTGTCCGAGACATCATATAGAACCCAAGGAAACATAATCAACACTTCGAAATGATCCGCTTAAATGTTTTAGCATTTTATGGAAATTAAACTGTAATTCCACCAATCGTGCATGTATTATCGCCTTCCATGGTCAAGGTCGGACGCCTTGGTACGGAGCCGGTATTGGATAGCATGATATTTGTTCGGGACATAAAATACGACCCAAGGAACCATAGCCAACGCTTCGAAATGATCAAGTTACATTTTTCGCATTTTATGTCAATTAAACTGGAATTCTGCAAGTCGTTCCTGTATTATCGCCTGCCATAGTCTAGGCCGGACGCCTTGGTACGGAGTCGGTACCAGATCACATGATATTTGTTCGGGAAATAAAATACGTTCCAAGGAACCATTGGCAACGCTTCGAAATGATCAAGTGACATTTTTTTGCATTTTATGGCAATTAAATTGGAACTTCGACAGTCGTTCCTGTATTACCGCCTGCCATGGTCTAGGCCGGACGCCTTGGTACGGAGCCGGTATCAGATAGCATGATATTTGTACGGGACATCAAATACGACCCAAGGAACCATAACTAACGCTTCGAAATTATCAAGTTACATTTTTTTGAATTTTATGGCATTTAAACTGGCATTCTACTAGAAGTGCTTGTATTATCGCCTGCCATGGTCCAGGTCGGACGCCTTGGTACGGAGCCGGTACTGGATCACATGATATTTGTCTGTGATATTAAATACGAGACAAGGAACCATAAACAACGCTTTGAAATTATCTACTTACATTTTTTGGCATTTTATGGAAATTAAATTGGAATTTCGACAGTCGTTCCTGTATTACCGCCTGCCATGGTCTAGGCCGGACGCCTTGGTACGGAGCCGGTACTGGATCACATGATATTTGTCTGTGATATTAAATACGAGACAAGGAACCATAAACAACGCTTTGAAATTATCTACTTACATTTTTTGGCATTTTATGGAAATTAAATTAGAATTCTGCCAGTCGTGCATGTATTATCGCCTTCTATGGTCCAGGCCGGAGGCCTTGGTACGGAGCCGGTACCGGATCGCATGATGTTTTTCGGGACATCCAATATGACCTAAGGAACCATAACAAACGCTTCGAAATGATCAAGTTACATTTTTGGCATTTTATGGCAATTAAATTAGAATTCCGCAAGTCGTGCCTGTATTATCGCCTGCCATGGTCCAGGCCGAACGCCTTGGTATGGAGCCGGTAACGGATAGCATGATAATCATCCGGGAAATCAAATACGAGCTAAGGAACCATAACCAACGCTTCGAAATGATCAAGTAATTTTTTTTGGCATTTTATGGCAATTAAACTGGAATTCCGCTCGTTGTGCCTGTATCATCGCCGGCCATGGTCCAGGCTGGACGCCTTGGTAAGGAGCGGGTACCAGATTGCCAGATATTTGTTCGCGACATTAAATACAACCCAAGTAACCATAACCAACACTTTGAAATGATCAAGTTACATTTTTTGGCATTTTATGGCAATTGAATTCGAATTCCGCTAGTCGTTCCTGTATTATCGCCTGCCATGGTCCAGGCCAGAGGCCTTGGTAGGGAGCCGGTACCGGATCACATGATATTTTTTTGGGACATCAAATACGACCGAAGGAACCATAACCAACGCTTCGAAATGATCAGGTTACATTTTTGGCATTTTATGGAAATTAAACTGGAATTCTGCCAGTCCTGCCCGTATTATTGCCTGCCATGGTCCAGGCTGGAGGCCTTGGTACGGATCCGGTACCGGATCGCATGATATTTTTTCGGGACATCAAATACGACCCTACGAAACATAAACAACACTTCAAAATGATCAGGTTACATTTTTTGGCATTTTAAGTCAATTAAATTGGAATTCTGCAAGTCGTGCATGTATTATCGTCTGCCATAGTCCAGGTCGGATGCCTTGGTACAAAGCTAGTACTGGATCACATGATATTTGTTCGGGACATCAAATACGACCCAAGAAACAATAACCAACGCTTCGAAATGAACAAGTTATATTTTTTTGGAATTTTATGGCAATTAAACTGGAATTTCGCAAGTCGTGCCTGTATTATAGCCTGCCATGGTCCAGGCCGGACACCTTGGTATGGAGCCGGTACCAAATCGCATGATATTTTTTTGGGACATCAAATACGACCCTAGGAACCATAGTCAACGCTTCGAAATGATCAAGTTATATTTTCTGGCAGTTTATGGCAATTAAATTGGAATTCCACCAGTTGTGCCTGTATTATCGCCTGCCATGGTCCAGGCCGGACGCCTTGGTACGGAGCTGGTACTGGATCGCACGATATTTGTACGGGACATCAAATACGACCCAAGGAACTATAACCAACGATTCGAAATTATCAATTTGCATTTTTTGGCATTTTATGACAATTAAAATGGAATTTTGCTAGTCGTGCCTATATTATCGCCTGCCATGGTCCAGGCAGGACGCCTTGTTACGGAGCCGGTTGCGTGATATTTTTTCCGGGACATCAAATACGACCCAAGGAACCATAACCAACGCTTCGAAATGATCAAGTTACATTTTTTAGCATTTTATGGCGATTAAAATGGAATNACATGACATTTGTCCGAGACATCATATACAACCCAAGGAACCATAATCAACACTTTGAAATGATCAACTTACATTTTTTAGCATTTTATGGCAATTAAACTGTAATTCCACCAATCCTACATGTATTATCGCCTTCCATGGTCAAGGTCGGACGCCTTGGTACGGAGCTGGTATTGGATAGCATGATATTTGTCCTGGACATAAAATACGACCTAAGGAACCATAGCTAACGCTTCGAAATGATCAAGTTACATTTTTCGCATTTTATGTCAATTAAATTGGAATACCACAAGTCGTGCCTGTATTATCGCCTGCCATAGTCTAGGCCGGACGCCTTGGTATGGAGTCGGTACCAGATCACATGATATTTGTTCGGGAAATCAAATACTTCCCAAGGAACCATTGGGAACGCTTCGAAATGATCAAGTTACATTTTATTGCATTTTATGGCAATTAAATTGGAACTTCGACAGTCGTGCCTGTATTACCGCCTGCCATGGTCTAGGCCGGACGCCTTGGTACGGAGCCGATATCAGATAGCATGATATTTGTCCGGGACATCAAATACGGCCTAAGGAACCATAACCAACGCTTCGAAATGATCAAGTTACCTTTTTTTGAATTTTATGGTAATTAAAGTGGCATTCTACTAGAAGTGCCTGTATTATCGCCTACCATGGTCCAGGTCGGACGCCTTGGTACGGAGCCGGTACCGAATCGCATGATATTTGTCCGTGATATTAAATACGACACAAGGAACCATAACCAACGCTTCGAAATGATCAAGTTAGATTTTTTGGCATTTTATGGAAATTAAATTGGAATTCTGCCAGTCATGCATGTATTATCGCCTTCTATGGTCCAGGCCGGAGGCCTTGGTACGGAGCCGGTACCAGATCGCATGATATTTTTTCGGGACATCCAATATGACCTAAGGAACCGTAACCAACGCTTCGAAATGATCAAGTTACATTTTTGGCATTTTATGGAAATTAAACTAGAATTCCGAGGGTCGTGCCTGTATTATCGCCTGCCATGGTCCTGGCTAGACACCTTGGTATGGAGCCGGTAACAGATAGTATGATAATTGTCCGAAAAATCAAATACGACCCAAGGAACCATAACCAACGCTTCGAAATGATCAATTATTTTTTTTGGCATTTTATGGCAATTAAACTGGAATTCCGCTCATTGTGCCTGTATTATCGCCGGCCATGGTCCAGGCTGGACGCCTTGGTACGGAGCCAGTACCAGATTGCAAGATATTTGTTCTCGACATTAAATACAACCCAAGTAACCATAACCAACGCTTTGAAATGATCAAGTTACATTTTTTGGCATTTTATGGCAATTAAATTAGAATTCCGCCAGTCGTTCCTGTATTATCGCCTGCCATGGTCCAGGCCAGAGGCCTTGGTACGGAGCCGGTACAGGATCGCATGATATTTTTTTGGGATATCAAATACGACTGAAGGAACCATAACCAATGCTTCGAAATGGTCAGGTTACATTTTTGGCATTTTATGGAAATTAAACTGGAATTCTGCCAGTCCTGCCCGTATTAACGGCTGCCATGGTCCAGGCCGGAGGCCTTGGTACGGAGCCGGTACCGGATCGCATGATATTTTTTCGGGACATCAAATACGACCCTACGAAACATAACCAACACTTCAAAATGATCAGGTTACATTTTTTGGCATTTTATGTCAATTAAATTGGAATTCCGCAAGTCGTGCATGTATTATCGTCTGCCATAGTCCAGGTCGGATGCCCTTGTACAAAGCCAGTACTGGATCACATGATATTTGTTCGGGACATCAAATACGACCCAAGGAACCATAACCAACGGTTCGAAATGAACAAGTTATATTTTTTTGGCATTTTACGGCAATTAAACTGGAATTCTGCAAGTCGTGCCTGTATTATCGCCTGCCATGGTCCAGGTCGGACACCTTGGTATGGAGCCGGTACCGAATCACATGATATTTTTTGGGACATCAAATACGACCCTAGGAATCATAGCCAACGCTTCGAAATGATCAAGTTACATTTTCTGGCAGTTTTTGGCAATTAAATTGGAATTCCGCCAGTTGTGCCTGTATTATCGCCTGCCATGGTCCAGGCCGGACGCCTTGGTACGGAGCTGGTACCGGATCGCATGATATTTATACGGGACATCAAATACGACCCAAGGAACTATAACCAACGATTTGAACATATCAAGTTGCATTTTTTGGCATTTTATGGCAATTAAACTGGAATTCCGCCAGTCGTGCCTATATTATCGCCTGCCATGGTCCAGGTCATAGGCCTTGGTATGGAACCGGTACCGGATCGTATGATATTTTTCCGGGACATCTAATACGACCCAAGGAACCATAACCAACGCTTCGAAATGATCAAGTTAAATTTTTGGGCATTTTGTATCAATTAAACTGGAATTCTGCAAGTCGTGCCTGTATTATCGTCTGCCATAGTCTAGGCCGGACGCCTTGGTATGGATCTGTTACCAGATCCCATGATATTTTTCCGACACATCAAATACGACCCAAGGAACCAAAGCCAACGCTTCGAAATGATCAAGTTACATTTTTTGGCAGTTTATGGCAATTAAATTGGAATTCAGCCAGTTGTGCCTGTATTATCGCCTGCCATGGTTCAGGCCGGACGCCTTGGTACGGAGCTGGTATCGGATCGCATGATATTTGTACGGGACATCAAATACGACCAAGGGAACCATAACCAACGCTTCGAAATTATCAAGTTACTTTTTTTTGGCATTTTATGGCAATTAAACTGGAATTCCGCCAGTCGTGCCTGTATTATCGCCTGCCATGGTCCAGGACAGACGCCTTGGTGCGGAGCCGGTATCAGATAGCATGATATTTCTCCGGGACATCAAATACGGCCCAAGTAACCAAAACTAACGCTTCTAAATGATCAAGTTACATTGTTTGGAATTTTATGGCAATTAAACTGGCATTATGCCAGAAGTGCCTGTATTATCGCCTGCCACGGTCCAGGCCGGACGCCTAGGTACGGAGCCGGTACCGGATGGCATGATATTTTTCCGGGACATCAAGTACTACCCACGAAACCATAACCAAACCTTTGAAATGATCAAGTTACATTTTGTTGTCATTTTATGGCAATTAAAATGGAATTTCGCAAGTCGTGCCTATATTATCACCTGCCATGGTCCAGGCCGGACGCCTTGGTATGGAGCCGGTACCGAATCGCATGATATTTTTTTGGGACATCAATACGACCCTAGGAACCATAACCAACACTTCGAAATGATTAAGTTATATTTTTTGGCATTTTATGGCTATTAAATTGGAATTCCGCCAGTCGTGCCTGTATTATAGCTTGCCATGGTCCAGGCCAGAGGCCTTGGTACGGAGCCGGTACCGGATCGCATGATATTTTTTTGGGACATCAAAATACGACCTAAGGAACCATAACCAACTCTTCGAAATGATCTAGTTACATTGTTGGCATTTTATGCCAATTAAACTGGAATTCCGCCAGTCGTGCCCGTATTATCGCCTGCCATGGTCCAGGCCGGAGGCCTTAGTACGGAGCCGGTACTGGATCGCATGATATTTTTCCGGGACATCAAATACGACCCAAGGAACAATAACCAACGCTTCAAAATGATCAATTTGCATTTTTTGGCATTTTATGGCAATAAAACTAGAATTCCGCAAGTCCTGCATGTATTATCACCTGCCATAGTCCAAGCCGGACGCCTTGGTACAAAGCCGGTACTGGATCACATGATATTTTTCCGGGACATCTAATACGAACCAAGGAACCATAACCAATGCTTCTAAATGATCTAGTTATATTTTTTGGCATTTTATGGCAATTAAACTGGAATTCCGCCAGTCGTGCCTATATTATCGCCTGCCGTGGTCCAGGCCGGACGCCTTGGCACGGAGCCGGTACCGGATTGCATGATATTTTTCCGGGACATCTAATACGAACCAAGGAACCATAACCAATGCTTCTAAATGATCTAGTTATATTTTTTGGCATTTTATGGCAATTAACCTAGAATTCCGCAAGTCGTGCCTGTATCATCGCCTGACATGGTCCAGGCCAGAGGCCTTGGTATGGAGCCGGTACCGGATCACATGATATTTTTCCGGGACATCAAATACGACCCAAGGAACCATAACTAGCGCTTCAAAATGATCAAGTTACATTTTTTGGCAATTTATGTCAATTAAACTGGAAGTCCGCAAGTCGTGCCTGTCTTATCGCCTTCCATAGTCTAGGCCAGACACCTTGGTATGGAGCCGGTACCATATCCCATGATATTTGTCCGGAACATCAAATACGACCTAAGGAACCATAGCCAACGCTTCAAAATGATCAAGTTACATTTTTTTGCATTTTATGGCAATTAAACTGGAATTCCACCAGTCGTGCCTGTATTATCGCCTGCCATGGTCCATGCCGGACGCCTTGGTATGGATCCGGTATCGGATAACATGTAATTGGCCGGGACATCAAATACGGCCCAAGTAACCATAACTAACGCTTCGAAATGATCAAGTTACATTTTTTGGCATTTTATGGCAACTAAACTGGCATTCTGCCAGAAGTGCTTGTATTATCACCTGCCATGGTCTAGGTCGGACGCCTTGGTACGGAGCCGGTACTGGATCGCATGATATTTGTCCTGGGACATCAAATACGACCCACGGAACCATAACCAACGCTTTGAAATGATGAAGTTATATTTTTTGGCATTTTATGACAATTAAAATGGAATTTCGCTAGTCGTGCCTATATTATCGCCTGCCATGGTCCAGGCAGGACGCCTTGTTAAAGAGCCGGTTGCGTGATATTTTTTCCGGGTCATCAAATACGACCCAAGGAACCATAACCAACGCTTCGAAATGATCAAGTTACATTTTTTGGCATTTTATGGCGATTAAAATGGAATTCCGCCAGTCATGCATGTATTATTCCCTACTATGGTTCAGGCTTGACGCCTTGGTAGGGAGCCGATACCAGATCACATGATATTTGTCCGGGACATCAAATACGACCCAAGGAACCATAACTAACGCTTCGAAATGATGAAGTTGCATTCTTTTTGCATATTATGGCAATTAAAATGGAATTTTCCTTGTCGTGCCTATATTATCGCCTGCCATGGTCCAGGCAGGACGCCTTGGTGCGGATCCGGTATCGGATCAGATGATATTTTTCCGAGACATCAAATATGACCCAAGGAACCATAACCAACGCTTCGAAAACATCAATTACATTATTTGGAATTTTATGGCAATTAAACTGGAATTCCGCTAGTCGTGCCTATATTATCGCCTGCCATGGTCCAGGACGGATGCCTTGGTACGAAGCCGGTACCGTATCGCGTGACATTTGTCCGAGACATCATATACGACCCAAGGAATCATAATCAACACTTCGAAATGATCAACTTACATTTTTTAGCATTTTATGGCAATTAAACTGTAATTCCACCAAACGTGCATGTATTATCGCCTTCCATGGTCAAGGTCAGACGCCTTGGTACGGAGCCGGTATTGGATAGCATGATATTTGTCCGGGACATAAAATACGACCCAAGGAACCATAGCCAACGCTTCGAAATGATCAAGTTACATTTTTCGCATTTTATGTCAATAAAACTAGAATTCCGCAAGTCGTGCCTGTATTATCGCCTGCCATAGTCTAGGCCGGACGCCTTGGTACGGAGTCGGTACCAGATCACATGATATTTGTTCGGGAAATCAAATACGTCCCAAGGAACCATTGGCAACGCTTTGAAATGGTCAAGTTACATTTTTTTGCATTTTATGGCAATTAAATTGGAACTTCGACAGTCGTGCCGGTATTAACGCCTACCATGGTCTAGGCCGGACGCCTTGGTACGGAGCCGGTATCAGATAGCATGATATTTGTCCGGGACATCAAATACGACCCAAGGAACCATAACTAACGCTTCGAAATGATTAAGTTACATTTTTTAAAATTTTATGGCAATTAAACTGGCATTCTACTAGAAGTGCCTGTATTATCGCCTGCCATGGTCCAGGTCGGACGCCTTGGTACTGAGCCGGTACTGGATCGCATGATATTTGTCTGTGATATTAAATACGAGACAAGGAACCATAAATAACGCTTCGAAATGATCTAGTTACATTTTTTGGCATTTTATGGAAATTAAATTGGAATTCTGCCAGTCGTGCATGTATTATCACCTTCTATGGTCCAGGCCGGAGGCCTTGGTACGGATCCGGTACCAGATGGCATGATATTTTTTCGGGACATCAAATATGACCTAAGGAACCATAACCAACACTTCGAAATGATCAAGTTACATTTTTTGGAATTTTATGGAAATTAAATTGGAATTCTGATAGTCGTGCGTGAATTATCGCCTTCTATCTTCCAGGCCTGAGGCCTTGGTACGGAGCCGGTACCGGATCGCATGACATTTTTTCGGGACATCAAATATGACCTAAGGAACCATAACCAACGCTTCGAAATGATCAAGTTACATTTTTTGGAATTTTATGGAAATTAAAGTGGCATTCTCTTAGAAGTGCATGTATTATCGCCTACCATGGTCCAGGTCGGACGCCTTGGTATGGAGCCGGTACCGGATCGCATGATATTTGTACGTGATATTAAATACGACCTAAGGAACCATAACCAACGCTTCGAAATGATCAAGTTAAATTTTTTGGCATATTATGGAAATTAAATTGGAATTCTGCCAGTCGTGCATGTATTATCGCCTTCTATGGTGCAGGCCGAAGGCCTTGGTACAGAGCCGCTACCGGATTGCATGATATTTTTTCGGCACATCCAATATGACCTAAGGAACCATAACCAACGCTTCGAAATGATCAAGTTACATTTTTGGCATTTTATGGCAATTAAACTAGAATTCCGCAAGTCGTGCCTGTATTATCGCCTGCCATGGTCCAGGCCGGACGCCTTGGTATGGAGACGGTAACGGATAGCATGATAATTGTCTGGGAAAATCAAATACGACCCAAGGAACCATAACCAACGCTTCGAAATGATCAAGTAATTTTTTTTGGCATTTTATGGCAATTAAACTGGAATTTCGCTCGTTGTGCCTGTATTATCGCCCGCCATGGTTCAGGCTGGACGCCTTGGTACGGAGCTGGTACAGGATTGCAAGATATTTGTTCGTGACATTAATTACAACCCAAGTAACCATAACCAACGCTTTGAAATGATCAAGTTACATTTTTTGGCATTTTATGGCAATTGAATTGGAATTCCGCTAGTCGTTCCTGTATTATCGCTTGCCTTGGTCCAGGCCAGAGGCCTTGCTAGGAAGCCGGTACCGGATCACATGATATTTTTTCGGGACATCAATACGACCGAAGGAACCATAACCAACGCTTCGAAATGATCAAGTTACATTTTTGGCATTTTATGGCAATTAAATTAGAATTCCGCCAGTCGTTCCTGTATTATCGCCTGCCATGGTCCAGGGTAGAGGCCTTGGTATGGAGCCGGTGCAGGATCGCATGATATTTTTTCGGGATATCAAATACGACCGAAGGAACCATAACCAACGCTTCAAAATGATCAGGTTACAGTTTTGGCATTTTATGGAAATTAAACTGGAATTCTGCCAGTCCTGCCCGTATTATCGCCTGCCATGGTCCAGGCCGGAGGCCTTGGTACGGAGCCGGTACCGGAACGCATGAAATTTTTTTGGGACATCAAATACGACCCTACGAAACATAACCAACGCTTCAAAATGATCAGTATACATTTTTTGGCATTTTATGTCAATTAAATTGGAATTCCGCAAGTCGTGCATGTATTATCGTCTGCCATAGTCTAGGTCGGATGCCTTGGTACAAAGACAGTACTGGATCGCATGATATTTGTTCGGGACATCAAATACGACCCAAGGAACCATAACCAACGCTTCGAAATGAACAAGTTATATTTTTTTGGCATTTTATGGCAATTAAACTGGAGTTCCGCAAGTCGTGCCTGTATTATCGCCTGCCATGGTCCTGGCCGGACACCTTGGTATGGAGCCGGTACCGAATCGCATGATATTTTTTTAAGACATAAAATACGACCCTAGGAACCATATCCAACGCTTCGAAATGATCAAGTTACATTTTCTGGCAGTTTATGGCAATAAATTGGAATTCCGCCAGTTGTGCCTGTATTATCGCCTGCCATGGTCCAGGCCGGACGCCTTGGTACGGAGCTGGTACCGGATCGCATGATATTTGTAAGGGACATCAAATACGACCCAAGGAACTATAACCAACGATTCGAAATTATCAAGTTGAATTTTTTGGCATTTTATGGCAATTAAACTGGAATTCCGCCAGTCGTGCCTGTATTATCGCCTGCCATGGTGCAGGCCATAGGCCTTGGTACGGAACCGGTACCGGATCGCATGATATTTTTTCGGGACATCTAATACGACCCAAGGAACCATAACCAACGCTTCGAAATGATCAAGTTACATTTTTGGCATTTTATATCAATTAAACTGGAATTCTGCAAGTCGTGCCTGTATTATCGTCTGCCATAGTCTAGGCCGGACGCCTTGGTATGGATCCGTTACCAGATCCCATGATATTTTTCCGGGACATCAAATATGACCCAAGAAACCAAAGTCAACGCTTCGAAATGATCAAGTTACATTTTTTGGCCGTTTATGGCAATTAAATTGGAATTCCGCCAGTTTTGCCAATATTATCGCCTGCCATGGTCCAGGACGGACGCCTTGGTATGGAGCTGGTACCGGATCGCATGATATTTGTACGGGACATCAAATACGACCAAGGGAACCATAACCAACGCTTCGAAATTATCAAGTTACATTTTTTTTCATTTTATGGCAATTAAACTGGAATTCCGCCAGTCGTGCATGTATTATCGCCTTCCATGGTCCAGGCCAGACGCCTTGGTGCGGAGCCGGTATCAGATAGCATGATATTGGTCCGGGACATCAAATACGGCCCAAGTAACCATAACTAACGCTTCTAAATGATCAAGTTGCATTTTTTGGAATTTTATGGCAATTAAACTGGCATTATGCCAGAAGTGCCTGTATTATCGCCTGCCACGGTCCAGGCCGGACGCTTAGGTACGGAGCCGGTACCAGATGGCATGATATTTTTTCGGGACATCAAATACTATCCACGAAACCATCACCAAACCTTTGAAATGATCAAGTTACATTTTTTGTCATTTTATGGCAATTAAAATGGAATTTCGCAAGTCGTGCCTATATTATCACCTGCCATGGTCCAGGCCGGACGCCTTGGTATGGAGCCGGTACCGAATCGCATGATATTTTTTTGGGACATCAAATACGACCCTAGGAACCATAACCAACGCTTCAAAATGATCAAGTTACATCTTTTGGCATATTATGTCAATTAAACTGGAATTCCGCAAGTCGTGCATGTATTATCGCCGACCATGGTCCAGGCCGGACGCCTTGCCACGGAACCGGTACCGGATCGTATGATATTTGTCCGGGAAATCTAATACGACCCAAGGAACCATAACCAACGCTTCTAAATGTGTGTATTATCGCCTGCCATGGTCCAGGCCGGACGCCTTGGTACGGAGCTGTTACCGGATCATATGATATTTTTCTGGGACATCATATACGACCCAAGGAACCATAAACAATGCTTCGAAATGATCAAGTTACATTTTTGGTAGTTAAACTGGAATTCCGCCAGTCGTGCATGTATTATCGCCTACCATGGTCCAGCCCGGATACCTTGGTACGTTGCCAGTACCGGATCATATGATATTTGTCCGGGACATTAAATACGACCCAAGGAACAATAACCAACTCCTCGAAATGATCAAGTTGCATTTTTTGTAATTTTATGTCAATTAAACTGGAATTCCGCAAGTCATGCATGTATTATCGCCTGCCATAATCCAGGCCAGACGCTTTGGTACAGACCGGCACCAGATCGCATGATATTTTTTCTGGACATCAAATACAACCCAAGGAACCATAACCAACGCTTTGAAATGATTAAGTTACATTTTTTTAGCATTTTATGGATATTAAACTGGAATTCCGCTAGTCGTGCCTGTATTATCGCCATCCATGGTCCAGGCCGGACGCCTTGGTATGGTTCCGGTACCGGATCGCATGATATTTTTTTGGGACATCAAACACGACCTAAAGAACCATAACCAACTCTTCGAAATGATCAAGTTACATTTTGGCATTTAATGGCAATTAAACTTGATTTCCGACAGTCGTGTCGTTATTATCGCCTGCCATGGTCCAGGACGGACGCCTTGGTATGGAGCCGGTACTGAATTGCATGAAATTTGTCCGGGACATCAAATACGACCCAAAGAACCATAACCAATGCTTCGTAATGATCAAGTTACATTTTTTGGCATTTTATGGCAATTAAACTGGATTTCCACTAGTCGTGCCTGTATTATCGCCTGCCATGGTCCAGGTCGGACACCTTGGTATGGATCAGGTACCGGTTCGCATGATATTTCTCCAGGACATCAAATACGACCCAAGGAACCCTAACCAAATCTTCGAAATGATCAAGTTACATTTTTTGGAATTTTATGGTAATTAAACTAGAATTCCGCTAGTCATACCTGTATTATCGCTTGCCATGGTCTTGGCCAGACGCCTTGGTATGGAGCCGATACCGGATTGCATGATATTTGTTCGGACATCCAATACGACTTTAGGAACCATAACCAATGCTTCGAAATGATCGATTTACATGTTTTTCCACTTTATGTCATTTAAACTGGAATTCCGCTAGTCGTGCCTGTATTATCGCATGCCATGGTCCACGCCGGACGCCTTGGTATGGAGCCGGTACCGGATCACATGATATTTATTTGGGACAGCAAATACAACCCATGGAACCATAACCAACGCTTCAAAATGATCAAGTTACATTTTTTGGCGTTTTATGGCAATTAAATTGGAATTCCGCCAGTCGTGCCTGTATTATCGCCTGCCATGGTCCATGCCGGACGCCTTAGTACGGAACGGGTTCTGGATCGCATGATATTTGTTCGGACATGAAATACGACATTAGGAACCATAGCCAAAGCTTTTAAATGATCAAGTTACATTTTTTGAAATTTTATGGGAATTAAACTGGAATTCCGCCACCTGTGCCTGTATTATCGCCTGCCATAGTCCAGGCCGGACGCCTTGGTACGGAGCCGTTATCGGATAAAATGATATTTCTCCGGGACATCAAATATGACCCAAGGAACCATAACTAACGCTTCGAAATGATCAAGTTACATTTTTTGGCATTTTATGGCAATTAAACTGGAATTCCGCTTGTCGTTCCTATATTATCGCTTGCCATGGTCCAGGCCGGACGCCTTCGTACGGAGCTGGTACTGGGTTGCATGATATTTGTTCGGGACATCAAATATGACCCAAGGAACCATAACAACCGCTTCGAAACAATCATGTTACATTTTTTGGCATTTTATGGCTATTAAACTGGAATTGCGTCAGTCGTGCATGTATTATCGCCTGCCATGGTCCAGGACGGATGACGTGGTACGTAACCGGTACCGAATTGCATGATATTTATGAGGGACATCAAATATGACCCAAGGAACCATAATCAACTCTTCGAAATGATCAAGTTACATTTTTTGGCATTTTATGGCAATTAAACTGGTATTCAGCCAGTCGTGCTTGTATTAACGCCATCCATGGTCCAAGCCGGATGCCTTGGTATGGAGTCGGTACTGGATATCATGATATTTTTTTGGGACATCAATTACGACACAAGGAAACATAACCAAAGCTTTGAAATGATCAAGTTACTTTTTTGGCATTTTATGGTAATTAAACTGGAATTCCTCCAGTCGTGCCTCTGCTATTGCCTGCCATGGTCCAGGCCGGACACCTTGGTACGGAGCCGTTACCGGATCACATGATATTTTTTCTGAACATCAAATACGACCCAAGGAACCATAACCAATGTTTCGAAATGATCAAGTTACATTTTTTTGTATTTTATGGTAATTAAACTGGAATTCTGTCAGTCGTGCATGTATTATCGCCTGCCATGGTCCAGGTCGGACGCCTAGTACGGAGTCGGTACCGGATTTCATTATATTTTTCCGGGATATCAAATATGACCCAAGGAACCATAACCAACACTTCAAAATGATCAAGTTACATTTATGCATTTTATGGCAATTAAAGTGGAATTGCGTCAGTCATGCCTGTATTATCGCCTGCCGTGGTCCAGGTCGGACTCGTTGGTACGGAGCCGGTACCGAATCTCATGATTCTGAGACATGAAATATGACCCAAGGAACCATAACTAACGCTTCGAAATGATCAAGTTACATTTTTTTTCATTTTATGGAAATTAAACTGGAATACCGATAGTCGTGCCTGTATTATTGAAGTGGAGATAGTCTAGAAGCCGGTAGTTGAGGTGGTGGATGAGAAAGAAAAGTCCCAAATCACTGGGAAAAAGAGACCGCCAGCTCCATTCCCTCAGAGGCTGGCCAAATACAAAAAGGATGAGCAGTACAAAAAATTCTTGGACATGCTAAAGAAAATACAGGTAAATATCCCGTTGATTGATACCGTTGAAGGAAATGCCTGGTTACGCTAAAATGATAAAGGAATTGATGTCCACAAAAGTTGACTTCCAAGATCTAGCTACTGTCACCCTTACTCAAACTTGTAGTGCGGTGCTGACGCGCCCTATTGCTGAAAAGTTGTCTGATCCAGGGAGTTTTACAATTCCTTGTACCATTGGCAACTTAGCTTTCGCCAAAGCTCTATGTGACATAGGGACCAGCATTAATCTGATGCCGCTGTCCATATATAAAATACTGGGGATTGGTAGAGCCAGGCCTACCTCCATGCTGCTACAACTTGATGATAGGACGGTGAAGAGACCGTCGGGTATTTTGGATGATGTATCGGTGCAAGTGGGGAAGTTTGTATTTCCTGCTGATTTTGTCATATGAGACTGCAAAGTGGATGAGGAAATTCCCATAATCTTGGGAAGGCCATTTTTGGCCACA
>MDKI01137815.1:0-13268 GCA_005239505.1 Nicotiana paniculata
AGTCTACTCAGATCAATCGATCCTCTTTTACGCCTGAATGAAAAGGAGACGTCCTTTTCATAGAATTTAAATATATAAAAGGGCCTCTTTTATTTGAAAGTTAGACGCCCAAGGGTGCAACATTAATACATCGCACATGTAACGATGCATCCAAATATATATTTCAAGTCTGTAAGAATAAATATGAGCACTCAAATAAATTCATAAAGTGCCATGAAAAGTTAGTACTCGGATAAATTCCCTAAAGTACCAAATGATGATATTAGACCCGAAAGACACGAGGAAGTAACTGAATTCCCGGTCTAGGTCCCAACCCTTCTGATGAAATAAAAAGGGTTAAGTAGTCATCATCCAAAAAGTATAAACCTTCGAGTCCCGTATGTAATTTCCTTTTCAGGAAATGGACCACATGGAAGGAATAATCAAGTGCTCATACTTCAAAGCTCTAACACTTGGGAGACTATAGAAGGCAAAAAAGACTGGGAAATGCAGAACTCAAGTCAAGCCTAAGGTCTACCCAACAAATCGAAAGTTAAGAGCGAAGTCAAGAGCCAAAAACGCAAACCTGATTCAAAAACCTACAAAGAAAACACTCGTGGATGTAAACGAATGTTCAGGTTAAAGGAAATATTTAGTCAAGGGTTGCAAGATATACCCTTGTATTTATTAAAAAGTGTTGTCAATGAAAACAGTTACGGGTAAAAACCCATACCTTTATAAAAACTGTTACAAACAAAAAATAGCTATTCCCTTGTATTAACTTGAAAAAATTGTTACAAAAGAAAACGGTTAGGAAATACAAGCTTGTATCAAACCTGTTAAATAAAAACAGTTGCAACATGAGTTTTAGACGATAATCAAACACATGTAAAATGTTGTGAAAGTTCAAACAAAAACTTTGTTCAGAAACATTCTTAAACATGTGAAAAATTCCTATCACTCTATTGCATTATTACACCATTATGAAGTTGAGACATCGTCTTCATTAAGTGTCGATAAAAAAGTCCCTCTTTCATAAACCGTGCCTAATACGAAAAGGTACGAGTAATCTAAACCATGTTTATAAATGCAAAGACTTAAAGGGTGAAACAAAAACCCAAACATTAAATTAGGCAGAAAACAAAGCCGAAATTTATATCGAACTTGCCAAACATAAGGCAAACAGTTGTCTTCAAACCCCGAAACAAGACAGGGGTAAACCAACCTTTTATTGATGAAAGGAACATGAGCGTTGGAGTTGTCATCTGAATCTCTAAGTTTTGCACTCTTTTTTCCTTTGTCCGATTTTTGTCCCTATTGGGTTTTTTTCGGCAAGTTTTTTAATAAGGCAGAGGCAATGACGAAAAGGATAAAATCTTCCACTTCCCGGTCATATCACAGTGAATAACCGGAAAGTAGGGGACTATCTGTATTGGCGAAAAATAGACTCGCCATGTGGGTCTATTAAATGGCAGCACGTGTCAGCAAAGCTTGGAGAAAATTGAAGAATGACATGTAAAGATCATATGTGAAACACCCTTGGGACCGAACATACCGAGCATGTTAGCCTCGGAACTGATGATCATAAGATAGCCTGGATCAGGTGCGGGAGAATATCTCATAATTACAAATGGGGATGGAATCAATTAATCCCGGATTATATGGGATTTATCATCATTACTCCATCAGTTACAAATCAATTATGTAACGTACAATAAATGCAATTAATGATTGTAACGGTCAGAACAAGGCAATCAATTGCGAATTGACTCAACAGGCACGAGATTTACTCAACAGGTACGGGAGTAACTCATCAGCCACGGGATTGACTCATCAGTTATGAAATTAACTCATCAGTTACGAAATTCCAGCATTTACACAACTGTTACAAGTCATCCAAAAGTAATGGATGAGTTATGTAAATGCTCATAATGGACCTATTATTCAAGGAGAATGGTTACTTAGATTTATCCCTATAAATAGACATAGTTTTATCACAATCAGGGAATCTAACTTTCTTCTCTATAATTCTGTACATTATAATTCATATCATCTTGCTCCCAAGCTAGCCATAGTTTGGCCCTTCAAGCTCCGTTCGGCTCAATATCCTATCAAGGGTTATTCAATAAGAATTATTTCTTATCTACTTTATTTCTATTATATTGTCTGTCATTGAATTTATTTTTCACTTCTCTATCACTTTGCATTAACAAAAATTATATATTTCGGATTGAATCGGTTGCTTGTGGCCCGTCACATAAAATTATTGCTTTGGCCTTGAAAACTATTTTTTGGGTTAAAAACCCTCCCCAAAGGTGGGTTTTTGCATTCTAGCATCATTATCATATCACACAAGATCCAGGGGACCTCCACCTCCTCCTCCTTCTAGTCCACTTAAAGGAAAAGGCAAAGGCAAAGGCAAAGGCAAAGGCAAAGGCAAAATGGAATATTTGAGCATATCAACACAATGACAGTTGAACGAACAAAAGATCCTGACAATCAAGGTACTCAGGTTCAGAATGATGCCATGTCACAACTCGAGCAAAGGTTGTTGAAACTCCAAGGGGAGCTTTAACATGTGCGAAACATGGCGAATCTGTCCTTCTCACTTAGTGTTCCATATGTCAATCATCCGAACAACCAAAACCCCATACCTTCTCAGAATACCCCAAACAAACAGAACCCTCCCACAACTCGCCACCGTACAACTCCACCAAAAAATCAAATTATTCCACGACAATGCAACACTTGCCGCACTCCGAGAAATATCCCACTAATCATCCCTGAACCACAAAGCTCCACAGATGACCACCTCTATGCTCAGGTGCCAGGTCATCTTAACAACCCCATATACGTGGAGACTCTACCTCACTCCACCCAACCTATTTCTTACACACCTGAATTCAGTGAGAAGGATATGCTCATTAAGAACTTGACCGAAGAACTCAGGAGACTTACTAGCCGAGTCCAGGGCGTCAAAGGAAGTAAAAGAGTTGAGGGATTGAACTATGAAGATATTTGCATACAACCTAATGTTGGACTACCAGAGGGTTACAAACCTCCTAAGTTCGAGATGTTCGACGGTATAGGTGATCCCAGGGTCCATCTGAGAACCTATTGTGATAAATTGGTTGGAGTAGAAAGAGACGAGAAGATTCGCATGAAATTGTTCACGAGAAGCCTCACCGGAGATGCTTTGTCTTGGTACATCAGCCAAGACCCTAAGAAGTGGTCCAACTGGGTAGGCACGGCCTCAGATTTGATGGATCGGTTCAGGTTCAACACGGAGAATGCTCCAGACATATTTTATATCCAGAACCTCAAGAAGAAGCCCACCGAAACTTTTCACGAGTATGCCATTCACTGAAGATCTGAAGTAGCCAAGGTCAGGCCTGCCCTAGATTAAGAACAAATGAACAAACTCTTCATCTGGGCACAGGACCCGCAGTATTATGAAAGGCTGATGGTAGTGGAAAACCACAAATTCTCCGGCATCGTCAAGCTAGGTGAGAGAATTGAAGAAGGGATTAAGAGCGGAATGGTTACTAATTTCGAAGCACTACAAGCCACCAAAAAAGCCTTGCAGTCTGGTGGTATATCCACGAAGAAAGATACAGGGACGGTAATGGTTGCATAGGGACCCAAATCCCCATTGGTATACCGAACTTCCCCACTCACATACCAAGCACCCCACCTACATATCAGCCAGCACCTCCACCTGCTTATCAACCGTCACCCCCACCTGCTTATCAATCCACGTCTCCCAGATATTCCCAATCAGCCACTGTTTATCAGACATACAACTCTCAACCCTCTCACTTCCAGTCACCCCCTGCTCGTCAAAATTTTCCAAGACCTCGACCCAATTTTGACTGCAGGCCGCCCAAGCAATATACTGACATTGCTGAACCTATTGACCAACTGTACGAAAGATTAAAAGCTGCTGGTTATGTTACTCCTATCCCTGCTGTAACCCCTGAAAATCCATCCCAATGGATCAACCCAAATAAAACCTGTGCATACCATTCCGACACGGAGGGGCATACGATTGATGGATGCCGTTCACTTAAGGATAAAATCCAGTCTTTGATTGATAATAAGGTCATCCAAGAAAAGGAATCTACTCCCAATGTCCGCAACAATCCGCTCCCAGGCCATAGGGGTGGAGGCATCAACATGATAGAGATAGAGGAAGAATGGACCCAGAGGGGTCGATTGGATTAAGAAGGTGATGACCCAAAGAAGCCAGCGGTCACACTTAATCCCATCATAGTCCAGATTTAGCCGTCAGGAGATGTTGAGGTAGCTGCGTCAGTCCCATTCAAGTTTGAAGTGGCACCACCTGCGGATGCACTTGTGCCATTTGAGGTTGAGGTAATCCCACCTGCCACGGCACCTGACCCATTTGAAGTGAAGATAGCCGCACCAATTACATTGGCAGTGTCAACCTCGCCGCCTTTCAACACCAATGTCGTACCTTAGGAATACGTGGTTGAAGCAAGAAGGAAAGGCAAGGTTAAGATGGAAGAAGCTAGTGTCGCACAGGGTCTATACACCTGAAAACTTGGCAGAGTCTAGCAAACATGCTTCCAACAGGCCACCCGTTATTGAAACAGGTCCAGATGATCTTTGGAGAAAGGTGCAAGCCAAAGAATATTCAGTCATAGATCAACTGAGCAAGACTCCATCCTAAATATACATCATGTCATTGTTACAGAACTCGGAAGCGCACAGGAATGCTTTGATGAGAGTGTTGAACGAAGCATATGTGCCTAATAAAATCATCAGTGGAGAAATGGCCAACTTGGTAGGACAAGTGCTGGAAAGTCACAAGATCACTTTCCACGAGGACGAGTTGCCACCTGAAGGGATAAGTCACAACAAGGCACTGCACATTTCTGTGCAATGTGAAGATTATTTCATTACCAGGGTTCTAATCAACGGAGGATCCAGCCTCAACATTTGCCCATTGACAACACTCAAAATATTGGGCAAAGGATTGTACGAGATAAGAGAAGGGTCCATGAATGTGAAGGCTTTTGACGATTCTCAGAGGGCCACCATTGGAGAAATCAGTCTTTGTCTACAGATTGGACCTACATGGTTCGAGGTTGAATTTGAGGTGATAGACGTATCCGCGTCATATAACTTGTTATTGGGGCGGCCATGGATACATGCCGCTGGGGCTGTGTCATCAACATTGCATCAGGTAGTGAAATTTGAATGGAACCACCAGGAAGTAATAATCCACAGAGATGGAAGCAACCCTATCTATAGTCGCCAGACCATCGCGGTGGTTGAAGGTAGAAGAAGGCTAGGTGGAGAAACCTATCACCACATCGAGCGGGTCAACACAATAGACAAGGATAAGTGGTGGGATAGTAAGATCGAAAGCATATTGAACTAGAGCGCGTACAAGCCTGGCAAAGGGCTAGGTAAGAATCTTCAGGGGATTTCCAAACTGATACAGCTGAAGCACCATGGCACTACTTTTAGGTTGGGATACAAATACACTTGGCAAGAGTACGAAGACTGGTCTCCACCATGGCGCGGTCGCTACTATCCATTGGAACAGCCTATACCACATTTGGAGCAGACTTTCCAGCAAGCTGATATCATATGGGGGTCAGAAGAAGAAGAAACTCTAGCAGGTTTGAAGAATCTATTCCTTGAAGATGAACGCATGGACTGTTGTGTTATTGTTGAGGGAGAGGAAGAGGAAGGCCCTACCAACCAAGCTGTGAGCAAGGGATCATTCCTCGAGAATTTGACCATCAGACCATCCAGGGCTCGACGAGTCCCGGGGTAGCAAGGATGAACAACGTTATTTACTTCATTTTTGCTAATGATTTCCTTTTTCACATTTTCTTCTGTTTTCCAATAAAATCCCGATGTTCCAAAATGTTTGTTTAATTTATCAAAATCGCGTTTACGTTTCAACGAATCAGTAATTATTTATTATCATTTTTATTTCATTACTTTTATCCATACAACATTACTATTTCCTATCCTGGTGAACTGATGACTGTGACATGCAATGAGACAATGCAACAAAAGGATAGCGATTCAGAAGAAGAGGATGTCATACCCGATGAAATTGTCAGAGAAGTTGAGGATTTCGAGAACAGACCTAAGTCCAACCTGGACAAAACTGAGGTAGTTAACATGGGAGATTCAGAGACTGTCAAAGAAACTCGCATCAGCATCCATTTGTCGCCATCAGAGAAAGGAATACACCCAGTTCTTGAAAGAGTATGAAGACATATTTTCATGGTCGTATGACGACATGACTGGTCTAAGTACATCCATTGTGGCCCACAAGTTGCCGACCAATCCAATGTGCCCGCCGATAAAACAGAAGCTCAGAAAGTTCAAGCATGATATGAGTCTGAAAATCAAAGAAGAAGTTACCAAGCAAATCAACGCCAAGGTCCTCAGGGTAGTTGAATATCCAACATGGTTAGCCAACATCCTGCAAGTTCCCAAGAAAGACGGAAAAGTTAGGGTCTGTGTCGACTACCGGGATCTCAACCGGGCCAGTTCGAAGGATGATTTCCCCCTTCCAAACATACACATCCTGATTGACAATTGTGCAAAGCATGAACTTCAATCGTTCGTGGATTGTTTTGCCGGATACCATCAGATTTCGATGGACAACGAAGATGCTGAGAAAATGTCTTTAATCACGCCGTGGGGAGTCTATTGTTATAAGATGATGCCATTCGACTTAAAGAATGTTGGGGCCACTTATATGAGGGCTATGACCACTATTTTCCATGATATGATACATAAAGAGATCGAGGTATATGTGTACGACGGCATTATCAAGTCCAAGAAAGCCACCGACCATATAGCAGATCTGAGGAGGTTCTTCAACAGGTTGCGGAAATACAACCTGAAATTAAACCCCGTGAAATGTGCATTCGGGGTTCCTGTCGAAAAATTGCTTGGGTTCATTTTTAGCCGCCGAGGAATAGAACTGGATCCGTCAAAATTCAAAGCCATCCAAGAATTACCATCGCCAAAGAACAAGAAAGATGTGATGAGTTTCCTGGGGCGCCTTAACTACATCATCCGATTCATAGCCTAGTCCAGGGTCATATGTGAACCTATCTTCAAGATATAAAGAAGCATGCTGCAACTAAATGGATCGATTATTGTCAAAAAGCTTTCGACAGAATCAAGGAATACTTGTCAACGCCACTAGTTTTGGTCCCGCCAGATCCAGGTAGACCCTTGCTACTCTACTTTGCAATATCAGATGGAGGTTTCGGCTGTGTTCTGGGGAAACATGACGAGACAGGAAGAAAGGAACATGCTATCTATTATCTGAGTAAGAAGTTCACTCCTTACAAGGCACGGTATTCTCTACTGGAGCAAAATGGATAAAAAGTCGTTATGAGCAGCTAGCCCTCATAGACGGGAAAAGGATGAATGCAATATGTCACGGACAGCTTTATCAGAGCAGAATGACCAGAGCTTTTAACAAAAGAGTCAAGCCAAGACAGTTCACACCGGGGCAGCTGGCGTTAAAAAAGATCTTTCCATATCAAGATAATGCCAAAGGAAAATTCTCTCCCAACTAGCAAGGTCCTTATATGGTTCATCGACTACTTACGGGAGGAGCTCTCATACTTGCAGAAATGGACAGAGAAGTCTGGCCAAAACCAATTTTCCGATGCAGGCAAGCGCTGCTATGTGTAATTCTTTATGCTCTTCTCAAATGATGTAAACTGAACTATGCCCGACCTGATTCCCGTTTAAGAGGGGATATGTAGGCAGCCATATGGGTTCAGTCACAATTCAATAAAAATCTCATTTCTCCCCACATAATTGGAAAATGGGGCAGAATTTTGAGGAGGACCCTCAAAATTCCGAAGTAAGTTCAGCCGACCGCAGCATGCACAACAGTCAGAAACGTCAACCCATCTAACTGGGGCAGAATTTTGAGGAGGACCTCAAAATTCCGTAGCATGAGAGGTTGCAATGTCTTGAACCGTGTCACGGTCGTCGGTTTATCTAAAATTCTTAAAATATGTTTCATACTATGTCTTTGCAAAATCATGCATGTTTGCTTTCAAAAATAGCTCTGTTAGCAAACGCTACCCCGATAACTTGAACAGGATCATCAGGCCAAGAAGAACGAGTCAATCATAGCCAATGAGGATACGAACTGACCTTCCCCATCCATAGAACTCACGATTTTTCTTTGGATGCATGAACAAAGGATAAACACGCTTCAAAGTCACAATTCTCAAAACAGTTGCAATTGTCGAAATTTGCTATCAGCACAAAGAACAAACATGCTCCATAGTCACAATTCTCACAACAATCACAATGTCAAAATCTGCTACCAGCTAAGAAATCCTACTATCATTTGCTATTTATCCATCTTCATAAGGCTAATCACTGCCTTCCTATCTGCATGAGGCTAAGCTCTACCTCCACCCGACATAAGGCTAAGCTCCGCCTTCATCTTGCATGGGACTAAGCTCTGTCCCGCATTTTGCATGAGGCTAAGCTCTGCCTTCATCTGCATAAGGCTAATCGATTCCTTCCTATGTCCATGAGGTTAAGCTCTACCTCCACCTGGCATAAGGTGAATCTCTGTCTTCCCCTGCATGAGACTAAGATCCACCTCCATCTGCATAAGGCTAATCGCTGCCTTCCTATCTGTATGAGGTTAAGCTCTACCTCCACCCGGCATAAGGCTAATCTCTTCCTTCCCCTTCATGGGACTAATCTCTATCTCCATCTACATAAGGCTAATCGCTGCCTTCCTACCCACATGAGTTTAAGCTCTACCTCCACCCTACATAAGGCTAATCTCTGCCTTCATTTGCATGAGACTAAGCTCTGTCTCCTTACTTGCATGAGGCTAAGCTCTGCCTCCAATTTAATTTTTCACCGAGACTAAGCGTTGTCTCTCAAGCATTATTTACTTCACTTCTCTTTTGGTCTAAGCTCTGCCCCCCCCCCCCCCCCCGCCCAATTCGCAAGAATAAACCTTTTCTTGTATGACATCATGTTATTGCATCTCATGGGCTGAATTATCGCCAACTTGTCCAAAGGCGTCATAGTTTAACGACATCATCCTCATAGCCAGAATACATCATGTCATGGCCTGAGGATCTCTCTCAATCTTGCATATCATTATTCAAAGGTGTCATAGTTCGGAGGCAACATCTTCATGGCTCGAGAACATCATTTCATGGCATGCGAATCTCTCATCAAACAATTCATGGCCCAGGACATCATGGTCTAAGGAGGTCATCCCTAACCGTCCGAAGATGGCTTTCATAGTCCCAAAGGGAACCTGTATCATGTTTAAATTTATGCACAATATATGCTTGTCGTATTCTTATTTGCAGGTTACCCGGCGAGCAGAGCCTATCCCAACAAGAGCGATCCCGCTCCAATAAATAATTATAAAATTGCATCACAAATGATTTCAAGAGCATTCCTTGATTTAATTTATTTTTTATGGTCCTAATAAGATAAAATTATTTCATAATTAGCCAAATTGGCATCTTTTGGCTATAATTGCAATGACTTTGCAATTATAGCCCAAACATATAATTTTGTACTATTTTTCTACCAGAAATTAGTCCTCTATATTTTTAAATACCAAATAATCATTTTTTTAATTATTTCCATGCATAGAATTCCTTTTTTAATTAGAAATTATGTTATAAATTATTCCGACTAATTTAATTCTGGTATTTAACAAATGGCCTATTTATATTTCAATTATAGCCTAAATTATAGTCCGCCCAAATACCTAATTATACCTAGCCCAAGAATCCCAAGCCCAAACCTAAATCCTACCCGAGTCAGTCCACTTAAATCCTGGCCGTTGATCATTTTTTATCAACGGTCCAGGTTTTCCCTTACCATAATTAACCTAACAGCTACCCCCCAAAAACCCATCATTTCCCTCATCCTCTCCGTCGTCACCCCTCTCATTCCCTCTCAAACTCCCTCTGCCTAACCCCCCTTCGCTGGTTGCTTGCTCGCCGTTAATAATGGTGGCTCACCACCACTCCTAACCCTAATGGCTCTCGTATGGCTGGGATTCATACTGTCTTTGAGGTCCTCAAGGGACCAGTGGCCATTCACTCACCCCTGGGTCTGTTTTCACCATTCTCAGGCCACCATGGCTCGATTGAGTAAGATCGTTCTATTTTCTTGCTAGACCTATGGTTTCTAAGCCGGAATCTCTCTATCTCTAGGTTGTTCTTCTCTGAAACCCTATTTTTATATCTTGACTCGTTAGATATGTAACAGATTTAAGAGTATTTTGAGTTATTTCACTGTTTTCCATGAGAAACTTTCTGATCTTTTCAAAACGTTTCTTCATCTCCCTAACTAGGGTTTCTTAACCCGTTTTTCAAAATGACTTTTCCTCTGATATTAAGTGTTATTCTATAATCTTTACTATGTTTAAACAGTTTATTTAGGTTCTCCCTTTAACCTGATTAACTGTGTTAAAACCCTTAATTTCTTGGCTTAGTTCTGGGTTCTGAGTCTGTCTACGCTGATTTGTTCGTTTGACTTGTCTGTATGTTTGATTCTCATGAAATGCTTTGATTAATTAGAATATTCTATGATTTTTGCCTTAATAATGTCTTATTGGGGTTTCTGATTTGTCTCTTCTGGTTATACTCTGTTCACTTGTTGGTCATGGGAGTCTATAATGTTTCCCTTAATATTAGTACTATTTTTCGATTCTTTGAATCCCTGATTTCTGTGTTGATACTCTTTACTAATTTCCGACAACTTTTCCTATTTTACAACCTTTAAATATTTTATTACCTTATTATGTGACTCACTGCATTATTAGTTGATTCTTACTGTTATTTCCTTAACTAGAACTTTATGAATCTATCCCTAATTACTTGTTCTATACCTACAGTGTTTGAATTTTTTCCTTAATTGTTATACTCCAGCTATGTGATTTCTTTCCGTAACTTGTTTTCTATCTTTTACCGTTAAATCACTCCCTTAATTAAGGGAAGGCTTGGACTGATTTTACTCTAATTGATTCCGAGTTTTATAATTACTAAACAGTTTGACTCTTACCTTATTTACCTAGCTTTCAAACTACTATATATACTGTTTTCTTCTACTCTCATTACACAGTATTCTACACACACGAACTCACATTAGTTTACAACTCTCTCATACACTCAAAAACTCTTCTGCTTACTTTTGTTACTTGCTATTGTTACTGAATTAGCCGGCTGCAAGCCAAGGCTAACTATTTTACTTTCCTGTTCTTCACTTTGTGTCTATTCTCGGTACTGGTATGTTCTGATTTTAAATTCAAGTTCCAAAATCAATGTGTTTCTTCTACTGCTTTAATTTTTCATATTCCTAATCTGTTTCCGTTTATTGTTTGCTTCTCAAAATTTGTTTAACTTGTTTTACTTAGTATATTAGTTATGTTCTAACCCCTTTTTAGGATCAGCCTATTTATGAACATGTTTGCTTCTTGTGTAATCTGCCTCCAAGTAACTCGAACCTGTCTTTGAATGCTTGCCTATGATTTGCCTAGCTCTGGTATGCACCTATTGTGCAATTGTTACCTTAAGTTGTTCTAATTGTATGCTCAATTATGTTTGATACCACTATGTCTTCTATTATTTGTTCTGAAATTTGATACTCATATACTATGTTTACATAATTAGTTATACCCAATCCCACAACTCCCTAAGCACTTATGATTCTATGCAACCATGTCCCCAATTAGCAATTCTGGAACCCATGACATATTGTCTGTTATTCTTTGAGACTTCTATGCTTATGCTTGTAATGTGCTTACCTTGGGTGTTGTATCTATCCCCAACCCCCTTACCCCTGTGTGAAAGACTGTTGCTTGAGTGTTGTTGAACCTGTTATGTTCTGTAGTTGATCTATTGTTTGTTTAATTACCATACTCTTTCAAACTATTTTACTACTAAACCACTTCATAATTTTATAAACTTCAACTGAGTCTTTTCAATATTGTTTTATACCAAAGTATTTTCAAAACCATGTCAAGCACTCTCACTCTACCCTTAGGTCCTTAAGTTCTTCCCCTCCAGTTTGTGTCTGCTTTGGGATTCATGTGAGATCCCTCTGAACTCTGATGCACTGGGGCTGGCTCTTCCACACTGCACTTACTCAGTTCTGTCTATGAAATCTGGGTGTAAGCATTGCCCGGGATCCTTGAGGTCCTTAGGGAACTCTGACACACCCGGACATGAGAAAAGCTATGAAACTTTGACAGTTGAGATTATGAACACCTGGTATATATGGTCCTGCTTCAGACTCCCTACAGTTTAACTTCTTCTTTTCTATCTATTTATTTAATTCATTCAGCTATTGGTCTGTAATAATTATTTTTAAACAGATATTGGGGATGGCTGGTGAAATGAGGAGGGTAGCCATATAGTTCTGTTAACATCATCGGGTAGAAATCATGATTTAAGCTTTACATTGTTTCTATCTGCATTGGAATCCATGTTCTAGGACCAGCATGTTCATTCAAACCAATGCAAGCATGCACTAGATGCCATGTTCCTAGGATTCCATGTCTATTGTTTCAGCATCTCATCCATGCTTTATGTTTATCGCTTAGAAATCCTGCTCCTAGGAAAATAAACAACGTTAATATAAGATTTGTTACTCATGTGCATTCAAAATCATATATCCATCACCCTGTAACTCTTTGTGCATTTTAGAAATCATGCCTTTAGGAATTCTGTGTATCCTGAAATTATGTCTTAACCATCCTGCATTTATATGTGCATATTAGATATCCTGCTCTAGGATTTCGTTTACATCTGCTTAACCACGCCTAATTTAACTAATGACTCACGAAAAAGCTAGAACAGTATCACATCTAATTGTCTTGCTCTTAACAAAACTAGTAACAACCTCTGCATAATCGTATCACCCAGAACAACATGCTTTTAGGTAAAACAACTTCTGAACTATTTTTTAACAATTCTAGTAATTATTATGCATAATCCCACGCCTAGGCAAGCCTTAGGTAATCAATCTATTTAAAAGCTGAAACACTACTTGGTTGTGTTTACTATTTAAAGACAAATGTTTTAAAATCAGTAGGCAAACTGATTAGGTCCTTGCTATTGAGTTTATAAATAAAACTGCATATTTATGTGCATTGACATTCACTTAGATATTGTCACGACCCAAAAATCCATTAAGTTTGTGATGGCGTCGGACACCACAGTCAGGCAAGCCAACACTCATTAGTTAATTAAGTTCCTATTTTATTATTT